>JAOBAT010109479.1:0-14737 GCA_026413305.1 Hydrozoanthus tunicans
AAGGACTTTAGTTGATTTTTAAAAAAATGAAATGAAATAAGAAAAAGGATGAAAAACCAGAATTAAGTGTCGCATTAAGATAAATCACAACTTTGAATATCTATCCTTACATATTCATTTACTTATAATCATTTACTCGCTGAATTACCCACTACTAAAAATTGATAAGGGGAAAAGCTTTTTAAATTTAATTTCTAAGCTTCTTCCAGAAAAGTAAGATCAAAAATATAAACTGTCTATGTCTCAGTCACCTCGAAGTTTTTGAGAAAACTCAAGCAAAACTCGTGCTACTTGTATCACCGCTAAACAAACCTCCCAAAGCACCTGTCAAAAATTTAACTAGAGGAAGGCTGTTCTGGTCTATGGCGGACCTTTAACGCTCTTTTACGAAGAAAAAGTGCGACTAAACTGATTTTGCTTTAATGCGCGGCGTGAACTGTTTTCCTGAATCATGCCTTAGAATATCTGCTGAGAACTAAGCAGTAGAAAACAACAGAGGTATTTACAGGGTTCACAAATACAACTGGTTTGGAAAGTTACGGATATTTTTAGGACTTACTTGGCAAAATGAAGAATTTTAATTCTGAAATGTAACAATAATTGCTCAAGTTTTGCTCTTTTTGTCCATAGACACTAGAAATACAGGTATACAAACATGAAAGTTAACTACTTTGGAAGACTTGCTTCTATTTAAAATTTTATACCTCCTGTTTTCTCTCTCATAAACACTGTGTTATAGATGCTAAAAAGTAAAAACTGTTTATTTTGAACTTTTAAATATCAAAGGGAGAGATTTTCATCTAATGTTGGGTTTCAAGGTTTCATTGCGGGCCAGGATTTTGTTTTCTCTGCTACCAACTCAAGTCTCAAGTGATTTTACAGGTCTAAAATTACAAATTAGTGATAATTTTAAGAGCCAAGACTTTTCTTGGAATAACCTATTTTTTTTCGATCAATTCTCATTTTCTTAGTTACCAAATGTCTTATTTTGTATGAGTTTGTAAGGAGAATTTAAATGTCGATAACTGTTTTAGACTGAAAGAGATGAAAAATGATAACAGGTGGTTTACTGGTAGTACTTAAAGGTTCACATGTCATCGAAAAATACTAAAAGACAGTAGAAATGTCGTCTATTCTTTTTCACCACACAGTATTATTTCCTGATTAGTCAGAAAAATCCATCACAAGTCAACGCATTGTTTAATATTGGCAAATTACAAAGCAACTACCTTGCATAAGTACATACTAAGAGCTTATTGAATGATTTTCACATTAATATGGGGATTTTCTAAGGTTTTTATTATATGGGTATTTGCTGATAACTTTTTCAAATAACGCAAAAGATTTCAAAAAGCGAAATAAACGGAGCGAGTCAAGTTGTACGCGTACGCACGCTTTAATTGCTTCCCCAAGTAGGAAACTTCATGTACTGATCGTTCAAGTGGCGTCAGCAGCATACGACACAGATCCCGCGATCCCATCAACAAACCAAGTTCGTTTTGTAGTGAAACCCACGAAGATAAAGGCCGGCGCACACCTGAAAATCTCACTGAAATTTTGCCGCACACGTGCGGAACAAGCTGAGCAAACAGCCTCGCGAGCAAACAGCTCAGCTATTTATCTCACGTGTGCGTCAGCCTTAAGTTGAAATCTATTAAGAGAAGTTAGAGATTTCTTCATTGTTAATAGAGCATCTAAACATTTTTCAGTTGAAGTACAGTTATTATCAAACGTTTGTCAAAGAACTTGTTCTACGACGACATTTTAGCTACGATCAAAAAATAGTTGGAAAACTCATCGTGGAATCACATAGCAAACTGGGAAACGTTCAATTTCGGTCAAGATTGGGTAAGCACATTCGTAGCTTTGTTATAGAGAAGCAGAAATTCATCCTGCACTGGAAACTTATGCACAAAAGGCCTGGCCGTAATGGAGTCGGGGTTCAATCACTTTTACCATCGTCCTCACGTTCTCTCTTGCCGCTGGTTCAAATTCATCCTCTGCAAAAAGCTTTTCTGGATCGACAACTCCCAGTATACCAAAAACGTTCCTATCAAGGCCAAGCAACACAAGGTGGAGAGTGTCAGTGAGTTCAATATGTGTATTAAAACCTGTAAAATGGGTAAAATATTTCCGCTCTTTCGACGGCGTCATGCATTTCGACAGTAAATGATTCAGAGATAATCAATGCTCACAATGTATTCTGTGAGAACTGCCTTGTACTCCTCGCAAAGAACGTCAGAAGATGCTTCCCTTTTCCGGGAGAATTGGTGACAACAAGCTACAAACAAGTTGTTGCCTTCACCCTCGGATGCTGTGTCAGTAGCTTCTTACAGGTCAACTCTCATGCAGTTTCAGCTTTTTCACAGCAGGACGTGACATTCTCAGTCCAGTCAAAACGAGAGGGAACTGCGTCACTTTTCGAGGCTTTGGGGTTAACAAAATCTTCCGAACAAAGTGTTCACTGCAGACTTTCTTGTGCTTATTTACAGCAAAATATTGTGGATGTCTTATCATTTATCTAATCCAATAATGCAACAAAACCGGATTGCTTATCGGTAAGCCATGAAAAGAGAGATCTGGTCGTTTTGCTGAACTATTTGTACATTCACCGGCGCAGCAAAAGCGAGGTATCGTGTAAATTAAAATTGAATTGGAACTTTTGTTTTGATTTAACACCCGTTCTAGGTCACGTGACTTACAAACGCTTGTTAGCCGATTATGTCTATTGGTGTGCGTTAATTACCAAGAAATTGGTCACCTACCTAAAAGCACAGCCAACAGAAATAGCGACGCCTTGCCAACACCTCCGAATTCAGGGACAACCATTTTTAGAACCAGCAGTATTTTCTGTCACGAAACTAAGAGAAAAAAGTAGTTTTAAAAGAGCAAACAAATGAGTTAACAGACAGGTAAAGGAATTTTATTTGGATAGGCTAACAAGAAGTTGATTTGGCTGGCGCTCTCAACACTGGTACTAAATCTGCGATTTCTAAAAGATCAATAGACGTTTTAAGAGCTTTAAGATAGACTAAGTAAGATAAAATGAAACCCACATAAACAAATTATGTCACACTTGAATCTCGGCAGCCAATGGGAGCTTGCCAAGCTTAACGGAGATGGTAATGAAGGGAGCAGAGGCTGGGCATGGTGATTTTCGCTTTTCACCTCCCACCCTCCCTCCCGCAGTAGCACTTTAACCGTTGTCGTTTAGCCAAATTTGTTCCCAATCTTATTACGATAACAAAATGAGAGCGGCGTGGAATAGATTACTAATAGAACTGTATACAAACAAAGTTGTCCAGTAAATGTATCTGTTTTTAAGGTTTAGTTAAAAGAATCGAGCTCAGTTCACTTATCTGCGAAGGCTATTCGTATTGCTTTAACATCACTCGCCATTTTACCTGTCACAGACAACCACGGTCTCCCAAAACTCGACAGTTTTAGAGATGAAACTTACTTTTCGTTATGGAACCTAGAGATTATGACAAAATATCTATCTGATCCCTCAAGAAACAACATTTTCTGCATGTTGCTTCAAGCTAAGTTTACTCTTTTAGCTTGCTTCCGTTGTTCTTTTTCTCAGAAAGGTTTTCGAGAGGCGAATTATGAAAGTTGATAATTGACAGGCAAACCAAAACACTTGAACAGCTTTCATTTTCATTTACGGTTTGTGGGAAACAATAAGATAAAATCGCTCTTCGGAAACTGGCTGCCATTTCGACCAAATGTTGATAGAGTTAAATAATCATAATTTTCTTTTGAGCAACTAAACAAGGGAACAAATTCTAAAATAATGATAAAAGCACAGCAAGAAAATCTGATGCAGTCCGACAAAAAATATCAGAGTTCAGATTAGTGACCAAGCTTAGTTTTGTCGGTGTCTAAATATACGTGACAGACACAAAGAAGAAACCGAGTAAGACAAAGAAGAAACCGAGTAAGATATACAAAATGTTTTACAGTAAACTATACGGGGTAGGATTGTAGACTGATTCTAAAGGATGTCTTAGTTGAGTGGACGAGGTACCCTAAAATCGCGGGTAGTTTTCAAAAGCCAAGTCTTGTAACGCCATTAAGTAATTAAGCCCTGTAGACTTATGATCATGAGCTACATCAAGTTTGTTAGATACAGAAAGAAAATGAAATGAAAACAAACCTTTGCGTTCCTCCTGAGAATAGATTAGACCAGAAGATTCTTGTTCAGCTTCAACTGCTCGACTAAATCTATACCTTCCTTCTATTATATTTTGAAATATTCGCTGTTGAATAAAGTGCAACGAAGCAAGTGACACTAGCTTAGATATTTAATCTTAAAAGTATAGGTGGAAAACAAACCGACACGCACTGCAAGATACACTCAAAACTTAGTACAGTCGAGCCTCCAGCTTTAGGACTATTTAAAATTAGTTATTCCTACCATTTAACCGAGTTTTGCTTTTCGTGTTAATACAGGCGAAAAGCACAGTCGAGGCTCCAGTTTTAGGACCATATTAAAATTACCATATTCGCGTCTTTGTTTCCTAAACCGTGCAAGTTAATGGTTTTCAATATCACAGAACACTCTCATAATCTTCTATTTGATTTCATTCCTGTCTTTAGCTAAACCCTGCTGACGAGGCCAAGAAAGGCCAAAACAGCTACTAACCGCGGCTAAAGTCAAGTTAAGTTAAGCTTCAAACTATTTTTTAGGTTCAGTACAGGCTTAGTTCCTTCGGACCCACGAGGGCTCAGTGTCGTTTTATTGGCTGTGTCAATATAAGTTAGCACGCGTGTTCAAAACCGCTGAGTTTTCACCCAGCGAAGCACAACACTTATACTTCGAAAAAACTGAACTCACGGGGCTAGTCTACCTTGGTTATAAAAAGGCAAATTAAGGGAACGAAGTGTTAAGAGTAAGTATACAAAATTTGCTGTCACTATTGGTCTGACGATATCAGTTTTGTAGCACCAGAAACTTGGAGTGGGGAATTAACAATTCAAGCTAACCTGCGAGAAATAACAGAAGAAACTCTTCGGTAATTATAAGGGGCTGTTATGGGAAATCTCTTGAGTGCATATCGCTTGTTTTTCTTTTTTATATTCTTCACTAATCTCGGGTGGTAGGAAAACCCAGTAGGTTTTATAACCCTACACGAAAAAAACTGGCTGGCTAAAATGACCAAATTAAGTTGACCATAGCGGCAATTTTAATTAGTCATTCAACCTCTAAATAATTGGTCAAAATTAAAGACAAATAAGTACAATCGGTCAACTAAACCAACAGAAAATGGTCATGGTGGCAATTTTGTTTCGGTCAAAGTTGAATAACCATTAAGGTTTGGTTGTAACAGCCAATAATAGGCGATTTTCACTAACGTGCTAGGTGACCCTTTGGCTGGCAAGCGGGCTCGAATGACTTGTCAGCCAAGTTGGCGGCCGAGTCTACTCTGCCGGAAAAACGGTCAGTATTTATCCATCTTCACGAATCATTCAAGTGTTTCAACGAATTTAACACTTTTAAGCATTAAAGGTAAGTCTGAGTGACCCTCACAACCAAAAAACATTCCAGGACCATCTTTTAAAAAGTTGTTTTAAATGCAGTCAGTCGTTGTGTGTTGGTAAAGGAATAAACCCAATCTCGCAACTACACTGTAAAAACATATATGATAACGACATATGAACCCAAACCAAGAACCCAAGACTGAAAAATATCGCAAGATGGACAGTGGTTTCTAAATTCCTGAAGGAATTATATGGGAAGCGATTGATTGTACTGCCTTGTACACAAGGCTTGTCAAAGGTTTCAAATGACTCAAGCATTTTATACTACAAGGGCCCCAATGCGGTGACAACAGCGATCACGTAAAATATTAAGAAATCCAAGAAAACATCGAACAAAACCTCAAAACGTCGCAGATCAGTATGTAAATTAAATATTGTTCATGTTTTGCTTTTTAGCGAAGGACGATCTCGTATTGGTATTTTATGCATTCCTGAACCATTGGGTGCCTCGTGTTGATTGGCTCTCAAGAAGCAGTTTCAGATTTCTTCTCGTCATTTTCAGTCAAGTTTCTTTGCGGACGGTTGATCTTTAGGTTATACTGTCTTGTTAGGCTGAATATTCTATATTAACATGCGTAAATGGCAAGTCGGAGGCATACTAAAGAAAGCGGTAACGAGCATGGCGCTGCCTTGGTTGGAAATTAGCTGTCCGGATGTTGTTAAAGAAGTAACTTGAGATCCCAACTGCTTCAACAGCTCGTTTGAACAAACACCAGCCGTCTTGCGGACTGCGCTTTTTCGCTTAAGAGCCTATGCAACTTGTTTCTTTAACATCTAAGTCAGCTTTTTTGACAGAGAGGTTTTGTAACGAAATAGTGCCTGTGAGCGGTTTTTTGCTGCCTTGAATTAAGCAACCGACATCGTATATTGATCAGGGGACACTTTGGGAACAACCGCTCTGGTGTTGGTTTTCACACAGCACAATTGAAAAATTGACTAGTTTGGGATGAAGTACAACTAAGACAAAAATGATTTTGAGTTAAGTTAAAACTTAAACTCCATAAGTTTTAGACCTTGAATAACACTTGCATGCGCTCATTTGAAATTTGAAGTTCTGCATCAATGCATGGAATCCAAATGCATCTTCTAAAAGTTGCCGGTTGGTTTAGTTTTCAGACATGCAAAATGGTACCTAAGCAAGTCAAAAAGCTCTTACAAAGCTGCTGGAACACCCAACATTCCACCGAGAGGGTCTCCAGCTCTCAATCAGCTCCAAACAGTAGTTCAAAAAGAAAAAGTCTGGCTTGAATTTTTTAACTGTTTTAAAAATACTTTAACTTTTTTTATCCCTTGATTTGTTTATTGTAGACAATCGAAATGGTCGTGTGCATGTGTTTTGGTAACTTGACTGTTGGCTGAGTAATATACCTTAAAGAAAATCAATTTTTGTTAAATGAACGTGATGATTATAATAGTGTTTTACATTATAGTCCGACAAAACTCTCAGAGTTCTGGTACCTGAAGCTTAGTTTTTGCCGTGTCTAAATGTACGTGAAAGACACGAAGAAGAAACCGAGTAAGATATACAAAATATTTTACAGTAAACTTAACGGGGTAGGATTGTAGACTGATTCTAAAGGATGTCTTAGTTGGTTGGACGATGAACTCTAAATTCGCGGGTAGATTTTCAGAGTCATTTGAGTCTTTTACCGCTTAGTTAAAGTAGACGCCTTTAAGTAATTTTAAAAGACCTTTAGACTCATGATTATGAGCTACAACAAGTTTTTGTTAGCTAGAAGAAGAAAATGAAATGAAAAAAAAAATCTTTGCGTACCTTCAGAGAATAGATTAGACCAGATGATGTCCGTTCAGCTTCAACTGCTCGACTAAACCTACCTTCCTTCTATTTATCTTTTAAAATATTCGCTTTTGCGTAAAGTGCAATATTTAATCTTAAAAGCATAGGTGGAAAACCAACCGAGACACATTTCAAGATACATGATACAGTCGAGTCTTCAGCTTTAAAACTATTTAAAATTAGTTTCTCGTACCATTTTAACCGAGTTTCGTATTTCGTCTTAAAGCGTAACTGCTCCAGCTTGCCATCAGACTTTTTACGAAGACTTGTGTCTATCACTTTCCTAATTATTTGTGTAGTCTACTTACGGTTAAGAACCGGGACATTTCTTAGTTCTATTTTACAAGGGCCTGGCACAGGTCTTTTTCCGAAACAAAATTACCATATTCGCGTCTTTGTTTTCTGAACCATGCAAGCCAAAGGTTTTCAATATCACAGACACTCTCACAATCTTCTATTTGGTTTCATCTTGTCTCAATATTGTTAGCACGCGTGTTCGAAACCGCTGAATTTTCACTCGGCGAAGCATAATACTTATACTTCTATAGAACTGAAATCACTGGGCAAGTCTACCTTGGTTATAAAAAGACAAATTAAGGGGAAAAAAGGTAACGAGTAAGTATGCAAAATTTGCTGTGACTATTTGTCTGACGATATCAGTTTTGTAGTACCAGAAACTTGGAGTGGGGTGTTAACAATTCAAACTAACCTGCGACAAATAACAGAAGTAACTTTTCGGTAAGGGGCTGTTATGAGAAATCTCTTGAAAGCATATCGCTTGGTTTGTCATTTTCATAGTCTTCACTTCCCGTATGGGTGATAAGAAAACTCACGCAACAGTTTTTAGGGTCCTAGTTGTTCGAGAAGAATGGTATTTTCTTCAAATTTCTTATTCAAGAGCAAGAACCTCAAAATAAGTTTGAATCGAAGCTTAACTTAAATTTACTTTAGCCGCGGTTAGTAGCTGTTTTGGCTTTTTTGGGCCTCGTCAGCAGGGTTTAGCTAAAGACAGGAATGAAATCAAACAGAAAATTATGAGAGTGTCTGTGATATTGAAAACCTTTAAAGTGCATGGTTTAGGAAGCAAAGACGCGAATATGGTAATTTTAATAAAGTCTTTAAGTTGTTAACCGAGTTTTGCTTTTCACATGTATCAACAGGAAAAGCAAAACTCGGTTGAATGGTAGGAGAAACTAATTTTATTAAGTCCTGAAGCTTAAGACTCGACTGTATTTAAGTTTGAATGTATTTTGAAATGTGGGTCTGTTTGTTTTCCACCTATGCTTTTAGACTAAATACTTAAGCTAGTAGTGTCAACTCACTTCGTTGCACTTTATTCAACAGCGAATATTTCAAAAAGATAAATAGAACGAAGATAGGTTTAGTCGAGCAGTTGAAGCTGAACAGGAATCTTCTTGTCTAACCTATTCTCAGGAGGAACGCAAAGGTTTGTTTTCATTTCATTTTCTTCCTCATCTAACAAACTTGATGTAGCTCATGATCATGAGTCTACAGGGCTTAATTAATTAATGGCGTCTCCTTTGACTGAGCGTTACAAGACTCTTTTGGCTCTGGAAATCTACCTGCGATTCTAGAGTACCTCGTCCACTCAACTAAGACATCCTTTAGAATCACTCTCAAATCATACCCGTTTAGTTTACTGAAAAATATTTTGTCTATCTTACTCGGTTTCTTCTTTGTGTTTGTCGCCTACGTTTAAACACGGCAAAAACTAAGCTTAGTCACTAACCTGAACTCTGAGATTTTTTGTTGGACTGCATCAGATTTTCTTGCTGTGCTTTTATCACTATTTTAAAATTTGTTCTCTTGTTTAGTTGCTCAAAAGAAATTTATGATTATTTAACTCTATCAATTTTTGGTTGAAATGGCAGCCAGCTTCATAAGAGCGATTTTACCTTAATGTTTCTCACTAACTGTAAGTGAAAATTAAACTTTTCAAGTGCTTTTTCATTTGCCTGCCAATTCTCAATTTTCATTGTTTGTCTTTCGAAACCCTTCTTAAGCTTGAGGCAACATGCAGAAAATGTGATTTCTTGGGGGATCCGATGGATATTTTGTCATAACATCTAGGTTCCTTAACAAAAACTAAGTTTCATATCTAACTGAAGTTGTCGAGTTTTGGGAGACTGTGGTTGTCTGTGACACGTAAAATGGCGAGTGATGTTAAAGCAATACGAATGGTCTTCGCGGATAAGCGAATTGAGCTCGATTCTTTTAACTAAACCTTAAAAACAGATACATTTACTGGACAACTTTGTTTGTATACAGTTCTATTAGTAATCTATTCCACGCCGCTCTCATTTTGTTATCGTAATAAGATTGGGAATAAATTTGGCTAAATGACACTGGTAACAGTGCTACTGCGGGAAGGAGGGTCGGAGGGGAAAAGCGAAAAACACCGTGCCCAGCCCCTGCTTCCTTCATTATCATCTCCCTTAAACCTGGCAAGTTCCCATTGGCTGCCAAAATTCAAGTGTGACATAATTTGTTCATGTGGGATTATCATTATGTTACAACACAACAATTCACAGAGAAGCGCGAAACTTGTCCATCCTTACCTATATGTTAATTTCTCACTAACCCGGCATAAGATCGATAATTAAGCTGTTCAAGTTCATTTTCGTTTTCCTGTCAATTATTAATTTTCGTTGTTCGTCTTTCGAAACCCTTTCTGAGAAAAAGAGCAACGAAAGCAAGCTAAAAGAGTAAACTAAACTCGAAGCAACAGAAAAAACTATCTCTTGAGAGATCGTTAGATACTTGTCACAGTTCTTTGATGAAAAGTAAGTTCATCATTTAAAGATGTCAAGTTTTTGGAGACTGCGGTCGTTTGTGATGGGGAAATTGGTTAAAGCAATCAACCAATGGCCTTTGCGGATAAGCGAATTGAGCTCTTTTTCATTTAACTAGATCTTAAAAACAGATACAGTTACCGGATAACTTTCTTTGTCAACAGTTCTATTAGTAATCTACTCCCATTTTCTCATCGTAATAAGATTGAGAATAAGTTTGGCTGTACGACAATAGTAACAGTGTTACTGTGCGAGGGAGGGTGGGAAGGGAATGGCGAAAATCACCGTGCCCAGCCCCTGCTCTCTTCATTACCATCTCCGTTAAGCCTGGCAAGCTCACATTGGCTGCCGAAGTTCAGGTGTGACATAATTTGTTCATGTGGGTTTAATCTTATCTTACAACACAAACACTCACAGAGAAGCGCGAAACTTGCCGATCATTAAGTACTGTGAAGCAAAAAATTTGACAGTGCATGTTTGTTAGCAGAAAGAGAGGTTAAGCTTTTTTCATTGTGGGTACACTAAGTGGAACCATCGCATTTTTTGGGAATTCGAAGGTTAAGGTAGAATACAATCACGGATGGTCAAAAGATTCAACATAGTTTGTTAAAAGAACAGTCAGCAGGAATGTTAAGTACAATTCGTACAAAAATTGTGCAATACCTCGTTTTCGTTTACCAACCACGTCACTTAAAACGAAAACATAATTACCATATCCTAGAACAAGAAAAGCAACCCATGTATTTTAAAGGATAGTCTATCTTACTCTTAAAACGTCTATTAATCTTTAGAAATCGCAGGTTTAGTACCAGTGTTGAGAGCGCCAGCCAAATCAACTTCTTGTTAGCCTATCCAAATAAAATTCCTTTACCTGTCTGTTAACTCATTTGTTTGCTCTTTTAAAACTACTTTTTTTCTCTTAGTTTCGTGATAGAAAATACTGCTAGTTCCAAATATGGCTGTCCTTGAACTCAGAGGTGTTGGCAGGGCGTTGCTATTTCTGTTGGCTGTGCTTTTAGGTAGGTGACCAATTTCTTGGGTAATTAACGCACACCAATCGACATAATCGGCTAACAAGTGTGTGTAGGTCACGTGACCTAGAATGGGTGTTAAATCAAAGAACCAATTCAAGTTTAACTTACACGATACCTTGCTTTTGCTGCGCCGGTGAATGTACAAACAATTCAGCAAAACGACCAGATCTCTCTTTTAATGGCTTACCGATGAGTAATCTGGCTTTGTTGCATTATTGGATTACATCCACAATATTTTACTGTAGATAAGCACAAGAAAGTTTGCAGTGAGCACTTTGTGTCGGAAGATTTTGTCAACACCGAAGCCTCGAAACGGAAATACAAGAGTCACGCAGTTCCCTGGACTGAGAATGTCACGTCCTGTTGTGAAAAAGCTAGAACTATATGAGAGTTGAGCAGGAAGAAGTTACTGACACAGCATCCGAGGGTGAAGGCGACGACTTGTTTGTAGCTTGTTGTCACCGAATCTCCAGGAAAAGAAAATTGAGTATCTTCTGACGATCTTTGCGAGAAAGTACAAGGCAGTTCTCACAGAATACATTGTGTGCATCGATTTTCTCTGAATCATTTACTTTACGAAATGCATAACGTTGTCGAAAGAGCGGAAATCTTTTACCCATTCCACAGGTTTTAATTCATATATTGAACTCACTGACACTCTCCACCTTGTGCTGCCTGGCCTCGATAGGAAATTTTTGGTGTAGTGGGATTGGAGTTGTCGATCCAGAAAAGCTTTTTGCAGAGGATGAATTTGAACCAGAGGCAAACGAGACGCCGAGAGGACGATGGTGAAACTTATTGAACCCCGACTCCATTACGACCTGGTCTTCTGTGCATAAGTTTCTAGTGCAGGAAGAACTCCTGCTTCTTCTGATGAAGCTACGAATGGGCTTACCCAATCTTGAATGAGTTTTCCAATTATTTTTTGATCGTAGCTAAAATGTCGCCGTATTACAAGTTCTTTAACAAACGTTTGATACTGATAACTGTACTTCAAAAAATGTTTAGATGCTCCATTAAAAATGAAGAAATCTCCAACTTCTTTCAACTTTTCTTCGTTGGTTATACTACAAAACAAACTTGGCTTTGTTGACGGGATCTGTGTCGTATGCTGCTGACGCCACTTGAACGATCCTTGTACGCGTACGTGCGCATACAATGACTCGCTTCCTTTTATTTCGCATTTGCAAATCTTTTGCGTTATTTGCAAAAGTTATCAGCAAATACCCATTAATCAAAAATCGTTCAAGTTCTTAGTATGTACTTATGCAAGGTAGTTGCTTTGTAATTTGCCAATATCTAACAATGCATTGACTTGTGATGGATTTTTCTGACTAATCAGGAAATAATACTGTGTGGTGAAAAAGAATAGACGACATTTCTACAGTCTTTTAGTATTTTTCTATGATACATGAACATTTAAGTACTACCAGTAAACCACCTGTTATGAATTTTTATCTCTTTCAGTCTAAAACAGTTATCAAAATTTAACTTCTCCTTACAAAAATCATACAAAATAAAACATATGGTAATGAGAAAATGAGAATTGATCGAAAAAACCAGCTTATTCCAAGAAAAATATTGGCCCTTGAAAATATCTCTAATTTATAATTTTAGACCTGTGTAAATACTTGAGATGGTAGTAGAGAAAACAACATCCTGGCCCGGAATGAAACCTTGAAACCCCACATTGGGTGAAAATCTCTCCCTTTAAAATTTATATTAAAAGCTCAAAATAAACAGTTTTTCAAACTTTAACATCTACAACACAGTGTCTATGAAAGAGAAAACAGGAGGTAGTAGTAGTTAACTTTCATGTCTGTTTACCTGTATCTGTGATATCTATGGACAAAAAAGAGCAAAACTTGAGCAATTATTGTTACATTTCAGAATTAAAGTTCTTCAACTTGCCAAGTAAGTCCTAAAAATATCCTTAAACCTACAAAGCAGTTGTATTTGTGAACCCGAAGCGTCAAAACGACTAAAAACAAAAGATTGTGAGTAGCAAACTCTAAATTTACTACTGAAAACAACGAACTTCTAAATTTTCAGCTCAAATTTTCGTTTTTAGAGCCATCAAAAACCGCTAACTTTAGGCTAACGAGCATTCGCCGTCAAAGATTCTTGTTTCATTCTTCAAGTAAACAGGACAGATGTTAGAAACTATTACAACAAACCCACTTAATGTAACTTACAGAGTTAACAGTAAATGCGTGCAAACGCTAATTTACACAACTACAACCACAGAATAAGCAGCGAAAAATGTCAGAGAAGTTAGCTGGATTCATCAAGACAAAATAGAAGCCGGCACGACAACAAGCCAGCAATAGTGCACGCCGCGCACTAAACCATAATCAGTTTAGTCGCACTTTTTCTTCGTAAAAGAGCGTTGAAGGTCCGCCATATACCAGAACAGCCATCCTCTAGTTAAACTTTTGACAGGTGCTTTGGGAGGTTTGTTTAGCGGTGGTAAAAACTCTTCAATTAAATCTGTCGCCATTCATCATCACTCGAGCGATATCAAAAGTAGCCCAAGCTCATGCAAGTTTTGAAATATTTGAGACTACAACAAATCTCTATTTCTTTCTTTGAATGACAACAAAATGCCTTAAAACTCGCGTGGTGTCTTTTTGAAACAACCCTTAGCCCTCTGGCTGAGCTTCAGCGAGTTATGTTCAGTTTGAGATAGCTTTCCCCCACCTTAATTAAGAAATGACAAAGAATGAAGCGAAGGACTTTCACAGTCATCTAAACAGCTCCAACTCAGGACATGTTTTTTTCAATTAACTTAACCAAAACTGCACACGGTCGAGGGAAGAGTTTTTCTTCAATGTTTTTTTCTGGCCATCAAACAAAAATTAAGGCTTACCTGGGTCCGCTCGTTCTCCGCCGAAATCCGTCCAGCAACCGCATTTTGTTCATGGCGCTCAGTTCTCGCCAAAGAAAACCTTTGAAAACGCGATCAGTCATGGAGCCGAACACAAGTTTCAACTCCAGTGGGGAGCTCCGTGTCCCCAAGGCATATTTTTGTCACACTTATTGTTTTCATTTCAATACTGGCCGTTCGTTCAACTCATCTGCGTCGTACTACGAAAGATTTCTGAGAAGCTAAATTTCCGAGATGCTAAATTTCCGAGAAGTTATTTCTCTGAGAAGCTATATTCCTTTTTTCCATAAAAAAAAACTTGAACGACAGTCATAATACCAATGCTAAATGTAGCAAAATTAGTTTGTTATTAAATTTAGCGGTGATACAAGTAGCACGATTTTTGCTTGAGTTTTCACAAAAACCTCGAGGTGACTGAGACATAAACAGTTAATATTTTTGTTCTTACTTTTCTGGAAGAAGCTTAGAAATTAAATCAAAAAAACTTTTCCCATTATTCATTTTCAGTAGTGGGTAATTCAGCAAGTAAATAATTATAAGTAAGTGAATATGTAAGGATGGAAAATTAAAGTTGTCATTTATCATAATGCGACACTTAATTCTGGTTTTTCATCCTTTTTCTTATTTCATTTCATTTTTTTAAAAATCAACTAAAGTCCTT
>JAOBAT010109490.1:0-14737 GCA_026413305.1 Hydrozoanthus tunicans
GGTGCAGAGGGGCATGAGTGGATTCACAGGGGTTGGGTTGGTATAGGGGGTATGAGTGGGTGCAGAGGGGTATGAGTTGGTGCACAGGGGTTGGGTTGGTTTAGGGGGTATGAGTGGGTAAGTGGGTACATAGGGGTTTGGTTGGTATAGGGGGTATGAGTGGGTGCAGAGGGGTATGAGTGGGTGCACAGAGGGGTTGGGTTGGTGTAGGGAGTACGGGTGGGTACAGAGGGGTTGGGTTGATGTAGGGAGTATGGGTGGGTACAGAGGGGTTGAGGGAATAGATGGATATGGCATTTGAACTTGTTAGGTACATCTAAATTGTGAAAGGGTTAGATATTATTTAATTTTTTAACTATTTGATGGAGTTAATAAAGGTTGTTTGTTTACAGAATAAACAATAGAGTTCAACAAACCTTAAACATCACAGAGAATTTCAGAAAAGTGGTTCCTGAAAAGCAGAAACAAAAAACGTTTCACAATTATTGTTCATGTGGATACAGCTGCTACCAGTGTACCACTGTCTTTTCCAGGAAGCAGCTGCTACCAGTGTACCACTTTCTTTTCCAGGAAGCAGCTGCTACCAGGGTACCACAGTCTTTTCCAGGAAGCAGCTGCTACCAGTGTACCATTTTCTTTTCCAGGAAGCAGCTGCTACCAGTGTACCACAGTCTTTTCCAGGAAGCAGCTGCTACCAGTGTACCACTTTCTTATCCAGGAAGCAGCTGCTACCAGTGTACCACAGTCTTTTCCAGGAAGCAGCTACTTACCCTAACCAGGGTTCATTAATGCAAAAAAGTGCTTTTTTGCCAAAAAATAGATTGGGATACAAAAGTTGAAATGTTCTGCATACCTTGGGGTGCAGAAGATCAAGGCAGCCATTATAGTGAACTTTAAGCCAAAATTAAAACTAGAATCTTCAAACAGAAATAGAACTCCTTTTGTCCAATGTAGCAGCAATATTAAAACTGGCTGAAGTATTTATAATTTAGTTAAATAGGAAATCGAGCTAAATTGTAATTTGGACATAAAGGAATTGAAACAAAGTGTTTCATATTCTTCTTTTACCAAAAAACTCAAATCATATTTGATTTCTGAATAATGTTAAAATATAGCACATCGTGTCACATATTGATCTCAGTATATACATCTATTAAAAAATGAGGAGGTCTGATATCCTCATACAAGCCTCACAGCTTCTAATCAGACTTCCTCGCCATACTATTTATCTAAACTTATCATCGATCAACTGTAAACTATTATTCTATGGCGAATAAACTGAAACCCATTCCCTTTGCTTAGGCGGGTCCCCTATTGGTTAAAACTGTTGTGGTGCTAACTCAAAAGCTTTAGCTACTTAGTCTTCTAGTGTACAATTTATTCACCCAAACAGTGTTTGTTCTTTCTTTTTTCTTTATATATTTTATGCCTGCATTGGATTATTGTAAAGGGCGGCAAATAAAAGAATCTGAATCTACAAACCTATTCCTGTCTCTGCTTCCCGAGACAAAGCCTCTGAGCCTAGTTTCTCGAGATTTTCAGCAAGGGTTCCTTGATTGGTCATGTGACCTAAACAAGAATTTTTTTAAAGTTTTTATTTTGTTACTTTTAGCATATATTATTACATAAAATTTTGAACACATGTTGACTTAACGATTTTGAATAAACTTTTGAACTTGAGGTCCTCTTCGAAGTCTGCCACTCTGAACCTACACTACAGTTTAATGTCCTTATCCGGGAGGGAACGAGAAGGTCTAACCGTCTGCAGATATTAAAGCAAATGCAGCACCTTCACATTAGCTACTTTAAGACCCTGGATCAAATCGAAACAGAGCCTTCAACATGACAGACTGGAGCCTCACCAATTAGACTAATCAGTGTTGGCGGCCATGATGGCTGTTTTGGCTTTGTTAGGCTTTAATAGCCTGGGCAGCTAACAAACAGGCCCAAATTTCCACAGAAAGATATAAACAAAAATGCTAGAGTTTTTGATTTGGGTTAAGTTCTCACTGAGGCCCTCCCCCCCACTCCTGCCTTCCTGAAACATGACGTGTAAAATGCTTTCTTACTAATGCCTGATGCCTGGTGAGCCTTGATAGATTTCTTCAGTTTGTGCAATATTGTGCGGTCACTGTCTAAGTTCTAGAAACAGTGGGAAAAACCTTCTATTAGTATTAAAGCAACCTAGGTTGGAACTTTTCACTTCACTAAGTTAATCTAAGTATATATTAACAAATATAGAATGAAGGAAATCGCTTCTCAAGTTTTGAGTGATCAGAAAAAATTCTGAGTCACTGACTGGAATCGAATAGTATACTGTGCAAGACGTGCGTCCAGCAGGGAATAGACAAGAACTTTGGATCTAGTTTAACTGCTTTGCAGTTCGTAATGTCTGTTCTACCAAGTTTACTCATTGGAATATTCATAACGCTGCCAGCAATGACTAAGTATCACCACCAAACCTCAATTTAGAGCAGGAAAAGCTATTGTGATGTCATCATGAATAAAGCTATAAGACAAGCAGCTGTTAGAAAATGTCACATAAGGTACACAAAGATTTAAGAAAGTACTTTTAACATATCAAAACTAAGATTGTGTTTCCATATTGTTTGGTGATCAAAACTGAAATGACACACTGATCAACATATCATGCATCTTTTGAAAGCAAGCAAACAAAAACTGCAAGTATATACCAAATAATAATATAGTTATCAATTAAACTTTAGCTATATATAATTTGTACTGTGTATTTTTCGGTTAATAAATACAGTTTTCACTGTTTACTGTCTTATTCGCTAGTTCTTCCGCTAACATATACGATAACTGCGCCAAAGAAAAAAGCAAAATGTATGTGAAGGAAGTCTGTTTTTAATTAATACTTTAATTTGATGACTCTTTCGAATACCGAATTAATTGGGGATTTCGACGCTTTTTTCCTATGCACTATTCAGAGGGTGAGATTGTCAAACGACAGATGAAACTGGCTCAATACACTGTAAGTTACAAAGGTTACTATATATAAGTTGCACGAAATTGTAGATAACAAGACCCAACAAAGCGTTGCAGATCAATTAAACGCACAAGGCACTCTTAATATTCTTTTCGCAATATATTAAACGAATTCGCTCTTCACACCTAAATTTGAATACATGGTCACAGCTGACATGCTGTCCAGCGTCAAGTGAAACTATGACAGGTTGTCTTACAGTAAACTATTTGGGACTTCTTTAACGTTGAAGCGTTTTACTGCATTTAATGATGTATTGTTCGTATAGAGAAAGGGATTCGCGCAACAGTGTTCGGTCGCATAATCTGTCAACAGAGACAAACGATATCTAAACATGAACTTTATAGAGAAGACGCTGAGTTATGCTTCATCATAGAACTGTTATAATCGTATAAATCAAAACCTAGTCTCCGACTAAGGGGCTTACGAGAAAAGTTAACAGCTCAGTCGCTACATCTCACAAAGTCAAGCTTGCAAACATTCAAATATATCCACTCACTTCTTCTAGAGATCCAATTGTGTTTCGGCAAGCACTCATTGCTGCCAAGAAATTCGACGTAGTTGGCGAGGATAAATCCTCTCCGGTCTCAAGAATGAAATCCCTCACAGCTATTTTGTCTGGCATTTTTAACGATTTATGGCTTAACTCAAGGATTATGTTGGTAAAATCATCTTCCTTGCTTCTCGTACGAGTTAATTCTACCCCGACTTTGAGCGAGCCCGGTGTATTCACTTATTGAGTTCCGGCACTCAGGCATCACACCATATATGGTCTGAAAAGCCATATTTGGTATGGTTTGATGTCCTTGCCCCTTTCTCGTCGAAAAGCACCATTTTCGTCCCCTTCCTTCCGGAATATAAGACGATGCCTTGCCAATGGAGCCTCAAGCGATTTTATATTAAATACTAAAATGCTCAAAATAGCCGAAAAATGGCTGAAAAGTAATAGGATTGAGACAAGAGCAAAGTATATTGCGGGAAACTTTTGGCCGAGGAGGCGAACTTACTATGACTTTTCGGAAGCCTTCGGACTTTTTCGGAAATCGTTGGAAAAGTGTCTTGATAAAGCAAAATAACAGTTTCGTGTCTCATGCATACTAACTTTATCTTTGGTAGAACAAACAAATTGGTTACAGCAACTAGGAAGATTCCTGGATAAGCCTACAGACGTAATCCTTCGATTTTTAGATGGTACTTTTTGGGGGGCAGGGGGGAGGGTTGTGGATGCTAACCGGGGCCCGGGAAGGGTGTGAGGGTTTGGACTTTTCGCAACAAGGAGTGAGAGCTCTCGACGGAAAATACAAATTCCTATTGAAGCCCTTCTTCAGATCTCATTTTGATTGTTAGCCAACTAAAAACCCCCTAAAACCTTTTTGACAGAATATCATTTGAAAGGCCTTTGTGCTAGCCTGTGAACAGGCTCTTCGACGGAACTAGTTGGGAAGGGGACTGGGGAGAGGGTTCCAGTCCCCAGTCCCCTTCCCGAGCCTGTTCACAGGCTACCTTTGTGCATGACGACTTCAAAGGTGCATCAAAGTGAGGGTTAATGGTGAAATGCTATGTGAAATTGCAGGAGTTTAGGATCAATTTTATTTGTTTTTACTGTTTTACTGGTTAGGTCTGTTATACCAAAGTTTCGTCACATTGTACATCGCCACCAAGCCTCGATTTAGTGCAAAAAACGCTATTTTCGGACGTTTTAATTTCTCGGTTTTATCCGAAAAATTAATAGTCCGAATATTTTCGTATTTAAATTACCAAAACCTGAGAAAAGCGAACTTTTGGCCAACTTTGGCCTCTCTCTGCTCCGGCGGGTTTTGAGGAAGAACAAAACAAGGGGGAGGAGAGGGAGCGAATGTACACAAGTATGACCCCTTCCGGCTCCCCCCACCCCCTCCATCCCCCCCGCCATCGCAGCATCTGTCAATTGGAAGTTTTATCTACCGTTTATTGATTACTTTTAACAGCCAATGATAAAAAGCGGGTTGAAATTGGTTAAATCTTTTCTAAAAATTCTCTATTCATGAACTTAATGTGCTTATGAAGCGGAAAATGTTACTATTTCCGTGGATAGACCTTGCTAAATGAGCCGATAGCGGTGGGTATTTTTTTCAAAATATTAAATGACTCTTGAAATATTAACATTTAAAGTTTCAACTGATTACGTAACGTTGGGCTCCAACAAATTTGCATACATCAGCAGCCCAAGTTTGGCTTGAATATACCCAAAGGTTATGGTTGGCAGCAGATTCTTAAAAAATTCACAAACATGTCGGAATCCCACATTACGTCATTATTTGAGAACTTTCAAGAACCATAAAAGATTTTGAAAAAAATGTTCACCGCTGTTCACTGAAGTAATAAAAATTTTCATAGTTTTAACTAAAAAAAAAAAAAGCACCTTTCATGAAAATATTAGCCAGTAAATTCAGTGGAAGTAAGTTGCTGAAAGCAATGAAATAGTGGTAGATTGCCGGGAAGAATGACAAAAACGAAAACAACAATAAACTCACCGCTTTTGAGTGTGTGTCTAGTCAGTTACTACTCGATATGGTGAAAATGTTAACCGGGAGGTAAAATATAAGAAAGTTGCAGACTTGGGGACAATATCAAAACCACATTTATCTCACCAATTTTGAGTGTATGTCTAGTCAGTTATCATTTGAGTTGGTGAAAACTAAAATATAACAAAGTTGTCGACAGCAGTGAAATAATGGTAGACTCGGTGAAAATGTCGAAACAACAATTAACTTTTGTTTTTACATTTTTTTGGGAGCCACATTTTAGTAAGGAAAAAGAGTTTATGTTCACGGGTAATTATGTTTGTTTTGGGCAAACCCTGATCTCTTAGGGACGGCCGGTCCCTCCTCTAAATCTGAACCTTAATCTAAGAAACGTAGAAGTTTTGCAACTTAGTGTTGAATACAATCAAGGAAACCTCTTCTCAATTCGGGCCGGGGGAGGGGGGGGGGGGGGTACTCCCTTACATGGGCTATATATAGGTATGTGCGGCCCCAAAGGGTTTGGTTTTCAGCCGTTTTGGTCATAAATAGGGTGTCGGTTTTTGCACCCAGTCTTCAATTGCTGAACTACAGAGACTCACATGGGAAGCTGAGTTTTTGTATATTTCCTGTTGGACGCACGTCTTGCATGGCTTGCTCAATATGCCCGGTAGCCAATGCTATATGGTATTATATGATATTATGAAATCTCTTTAGCTCGGTGGATAGAGCATCTGACCGGTAGTCAGAGGGTTGCGGGTTATTTGATTCCCGTCAGTGACTCAGAATATTTTCTGATCACTCAAACTTGAGGGGCGGTTTCCTTCATTCAATTTAAAATGTTCTTACTCAATTAAAACCACCGCTTGAAAACCCACAAAGTGGCCATTCATTTTCTTTGTCTTTACAAGTAGGTTCTGAAAATGCCCTTTGCTTTAACAAATTCGGAAGTTTGCAATTCTGTTAAGATTTTATTACTTTGATTTTTAACAACTTAGTAGGAGTAGTATAAGGGTTAAAAGAATAGCCAAGCCTCAGCCCGGCGGAGTGTGTGTATCTCACTCCTGACACTAGTCACTTCTGAGTGTAGTGTCTGGACAACAACACTTGAGGTGGTGTCGGAAAATGCTAACAAGTGTAATTAACAATTATCGGCTCGAGCCCGAATGAGCTAGAAGCCAATAGCTATTTGGCTACTAGCCCATGAGGGTGGAAGGGATAATTGTTTTAGTAAAAGCATAATCAAAAGTAAAAAATATTTTTTTAAAGCTCTAAAACTAATTTTTTAATGTTTACGACAAAATCGCTACTCGTAGGCTATCACTGATAGCCTATGAGTAGCGTAGCCAATCAGAATACAGCATTCACGATAGACCACTAGTATGATTTTACTAATATAAGTAAGTTGCAATTGTTAATAGAAATGATTCTAAGCAAAACATTCAAATAATTATTGGCAGACAAGGTGAGTTTTAGTGCCTCTCTAGACAGTACACTTGACTGAGGTGTATATCGGTGAAAAGATCAGTCTATATACACGAACTCTGCACATACAAACAACACATCAATAAGCGGTATTATATGTCGGCTTGCTCCCTGGCATCGAACGAGAGTTGCTGGTGCTAAAATAAAGTCTGTTGGAATAAACTCGGTGAACGATGAAGTCATGAGGTAATTTAAGTTCTATAAAATCAAACTATTATTGTTAATTACCAGGAGCCCATAATATGCCTCCTGTAATTACTTAAATTTCCACTATTATTCGCAAATCTCGTTTAAAACTGAGCGAGCAATCTCATTTATACGAGCAATTCTTCTTTGACAAGTTTACTTGACAACTTTCATTTCTCGTGCAAATGATCAACAAGTTTTTCCCTTAAAATTTTTCCTTGACAAGGTTTCCTTGTTCGTGTAGATGACCAGCAAGTTTTCCTTGACAAGTTTTCAATTGCGCCTGGGCATCACATCAATGCCGCATTTTCCTTGTTGTCCGTCTACATGATGAAATTTCAGACTTGACGATTTTTCCTTGTAAAAGAAAAGCTAGCCTTGACAAGGAAAATTTGTCCACTTATCTCCATCTACACGAGCAACTCTTCCTTGCAAGGTAAACTTGTTAAGGAAAAATATCTCGTGTAAATGGGCCTTAAACAATTAAGCCCCGTTATTTTAATTCACATGAGCAATTTTTTCATGACAAGTTTACAATTGCTCGTGTAGATGAAGAAAAAAGGAAAAATTGTAAGGTTTGACATTTACTCGTGTAGACGACAACAAAGAAAGTGTGACAAAAATATATGATGCCCATGCAGGCACAAATGATTAAATTTGTCAGGAAAACTTTTTTCGTCGTCGGCACAAATTAGGAAAGCCAATGAAAAGCTATAAAGGAAATTGTTAATCATTTGCACGAGAAATAAAAAGTGCCCCAAGTAAACTGGCCGTTGTCAAAGAAAAGTTGCTCGATACTGGCCAAAACTAGCGTTAAGACCCTAAGTGAAGGCGGATAGGGACACAAAAAATGAAGCAAAACTACGCAGTTTTTCGTTACCTCCGCCAATATCAGTACAGTAAAAACAAAAAAAAACAATTGAAAAGAACGCGTGTTATAAATAAAACTTTCAAAAGCGGCACTCTCTAGTTCGACTCTGTTTAGACTTTTACACGTGACTTTAGTTCGACATGGTCAGTAGATGTTGAATTTCTGTCGAATTTTACCTCTGGAATGGCACTGTAGTTAAAGCCTCAGTTAGCTCGAGTTAAAGTTGTGTAGCACAGGTCAGCTTGTCTGCTACCCGACTATGGCGTGGGTTGGTTTCAAACGACGTGCTATAGGCGAAGATGAAGTCCAGATGAGTTATAGTACCGTGGAATCCCGGTATAACGATAAACATTCGTTATAGTAAAATGTATGGGGCAGAACCCCGATTTAACGATATTCGGATTAACGATATTCCCAGTTAAAAATGGGGATATGTTCCGAGTGCCCCAAGAGCAAAATCTTTCCCGGTATAACAATAAAATCAACATGACAGACCACAGGAAATGCTGGTTTTATAACAAAACAAACTTTAATTAATAAAAATCAATGCCTCTATCAGTAATCATTGTTCTTGCTTACACTCCAGCAGCCATGAATGCTGATTGATGTGTTTTATACCGCTTTATATCATTACTTATTTTGTGAATCAATTGATATTACATTATTATAGTATTAGTTACAAATTTATCGATCAGTGAACATTGAGTAAAAACGTGTACGTAACCTTTTTCCCGGTATAACGATATTTTTAGAAATTTTCTCACAATACCGTTGTACCGGGATTCTCGGTATAACGATATCCTGGTTTAACGATATAATGTTGACGCCCCCTTGGCATATCGTTAAACCAGGATTCCACTGTGTGGCGTTTGCAACTATCTCGTGTGTATAAGGAACGAGACTATTTTAAACCCGGT
Organism: Hydrozoanthus tunicans; assembly: GCA_026413305.1. Classification (NCBI taxonomy): domain Eukaryota; kingdom Metazoa; phylum Cnidaria; class Anthozoa; order Zoantharia; family Hydrozoanthidae; genus Hydrozoanthus; species Hydrozoanthus tunicans. The sequence continues at coordinate 8,968 of JAOBAT010109490.1, forward strand.
TGTAACAGGAATGAGTTCTGAACTCTATCTTTTGACTCTTTTTTTCAATAAACACATCACTCGTTTAAACTTTTAAGCGAAATATCTATTTCCTATTCTTCGCCAGATAATATGGCAACATAAATCATTTTCATGTGATTTCAGTATTGTTACCCATACAACCAGGAATTAATTTGCATTTAACTACAGTTTCAATTCGATGCGCTTGATTAACTATCTGAAAAACTTGCTTCAACCAGCCACAGCAAGCCCACCAGAATGTCAACTTGGTCTTCTTTGCTTTCTTCGTTTAAAACCAAAAGTTCCGTCGAAGAATGCACAGGTCCTTATGGAGTGGGGTGCACTGACTACATGTGCGGTCCCCTACTGGACGTTTCCTCTGAACACTCACAACACGATGGGCTTTTTATAAGGTTGTTCTACCCGAGTCATAAAGGCATCACTGATTCTGCCAAAAGGATGAAATGGTTTCCTGATAGAAAATATGTTGACAGTCTGATTAGTGTTATGAATTGGCCACCTTGGCTTCTTGGTGGATTTTTCGCCTGGCTTTCAGGTATGGGATTTATTAGTTTAATAGTCGGTTCGTTTGCCTGCCGGCACGAGATATTACTTGCTTTCTGAGCCGACGATATATTATAGAAGTTGTTAATACCAAGCGACAAGCTTCAGTTTAAAGCTTTAAAACTTCTGGTCCTGCAACGAAGATTGTCCTAAAACATCTCGTAAATTGTTACTTTCTGTCTTTGCAAACCATCAAACTTAAGCAAAAATAGTAATTTTTTGTGCACTGCGTAATTACACGCTTTCTTTAATAATAACAACTTTGCAAGAACATAACGAGGCTCAGATTGGCCAAAATGTAAGTTAAGGCTTGGGCTAGATAGCTAATTTTTTAGCTATATTATATTGAGTTTTACTGCCTTATACAACAAATGATCTGCAGTTTATAGTCATTGGAGATCGTCTCGGGAAAATGACGCAGCGAATTTACGATTAATCCATCGGCATTAAATCAAATTCATTTTTCAATGAGTACATGTATTGCGACAATTTTCTTCGATTTAAACCACACATAGAGAAAAAACAACAATTTGGGGCTCAAATCGCCAAAAAATTAAGAACAATGAGCCTCGCCATTGGTAAGTTAACTGGTTCTTATGAAAAAGGGTTGTATCGGACTAAAGATGATCTAAAACTATATTGTCATTAGCATTTTAAACAAGTTTTCTAAAAACTCAGTTAAGATACTGCAAGAAAAGCTATAAAAAAAACTTCGTCTTTTCGCTCGACTTAATGTTATCAAGAATAATGTAAACAGCTGGTTAGATCTATATATAGGAGTTTTTTAAAGCGTTTTTCTCAACAACCAGGTTGATTGAAGCTATACACCCTGGAAATTAGGTCACCTGTAGACGAAAGGCATGAGTAACGATGTGCAATTTGAATGCACGCGGAAAAAAAAGCTGAATTAGTTGTGTCAGTAATAGCGATTCGATAACAGCCGATAAGCTCTTTATGATAAACCCCACAACTCTACACTCTTTTTTATACGTCGAGTAAAGTGTCTTTCTCAAGAACGCGACACAATGGTCTGACTTAATGGGACTCGAACTCGAGACCCTAGGATTACTAGTACTACGCTAACCGCTCGGCAACTGCACTGTCTTTTTTTTGTAAAAGCGTCTTATTTTTTGGCCAAAAAGCTGAATGTTCTTAAATATTCTGGGCATTTTAGACTCAAACGTTCTTTAAATGTTCTTAATATTGGTGTAAGTACACGCTTTTTGATGAAGACAACTGATGAGGTTTGGAAAATTGTCAGTGTTAGTTCTCGTGCACTCATTCCTATTTTCTCAGGCGCAAAAGTTCTGGAAACATATAATAAAGCTATAAAGAAACAAAATGAATGAATCCGGCATTTTGTGCCGTCATGTAACGAAAAAGTAAAGTTCTCGGCCAATCTTCGGCGACCTCGGATCATGAGTTCTTCGTAATACTATGTGAACTTTGATTTTCAGCTCAGGTTGTGTGTTCTGCAAAGTAAAAATTGCAAACGATGTTAACGCTTTTTTTTATAAGAACCAGTAAATTTTTGCCGCGACGCTCGTTGTTCTTTAGCTTGTGCACAGTTTGAGCCTTAATTGCTTTTAGATTGTCCTAATATTATACCGTCTAGATCTTAAATTGTCCTGATATTGTACAACCTAGACCTTAAATTGTTCTAATAGTTGTATCACCTAGAATTCAGTGCAATTTGAGGAGAATATTGCTTACCTGGCCAGGGGCGTGCGGTCTGGTAGCAAACTTGTCATTATGCAAATGCTACCGAATAGTGATTGAAGTGGAGCGAGGCCATTAGCTTTTCGCGGCAAGCTGAGTGATCCTCTGTTTTAAACGATAAATATGAACGAGCTTTAATTGTCAACATAAAAATGAAGTCTTACGTGTCGCATTTTGTACTTATATACGAGCTGAACTAGAACACCATTTAAGTTTACTATTTAGTAAGTCGAACCTCTGCTAAACGGCCACCCTCGGGGAATGACTTGGTGGCCGCTTAATAGAGTTGACCACTTTATAGAGGTTCATAAAAAACGAGCCTTGGGCGTGGTCAATTGTTTGTTTATTGGTTTTAACACCCTCAAATAACAAAAGTGTTTTTAGAAATCTACCAACAAGTCAGCAAAAGGAATTCCTTGCTTAACTGTTCTATCGTCTCAATTAAATCTATCAAGTAAACCTGGCGGAAGTAGAAAATGTATTTGAATGTAACTTGAACCGAAGTGTGGTTATGTTTGACTCGACTCAGAGAACTTGAAAACTGACATTATTTCTTTGTAAAAAGATATTCTTACTTAAAACAAAGAAAGTGATTTCGCTTAAAACGACTCCTGTGTTATATTTTAACTTTCTTCGCAAAAAAAGTGACAAGCTTTTTTTTTGAGGTGGCCGCTTAATGAAGGTAAATATACATACAAAAATGCCATTTTGGACCGCGCAGGGGTGGCCGTGGCCGCTTAATGGAGTGCCGTCATTTAGAGGTTCGACTGTACATGGATACGCCCTTTCATGAAAGAACCAAATTTCTCAAAACAAACAGCAAAACACACAAAAAAAACGTTTTTTCAGGCAAAAACTGCAATAGGTTTCTCTGCAATAAGTTTTATTTCTATACTGACTACAGCAAAGGCTTGTATTGCCGTGTATACACTTTCGTATACTGTCATAAAATACGTGCGGCGAGCTTTGATTTTCTTGTCAAATGTTTCCAAAAACTGCAGAAAGACCTGTAATAAAACGCCCTTGTGATAGCGAGGTGTGTTGTGCATGCTTTTCAAAAAAGACTTGTAGTAACAACTGAATCTGAGGCCGAGTGTTAATTTTCGGATAATGTTGTCAGCACAACCATTATTCTTTTATGTTTTTAAATGTCCAGTTAAGGAAACAACTTATAAAATTCCAGATAGAGTTTTCTACTATAAATAGGCGAACTGTGCAGTCTTGAAAAAGATAGGACAATTTTGTCTCAGCCAATCAAATCCCAGGAAATACAAAACTAGCCAATCAGCGTCATTGTCGAGCATACGCGCCCATCAGCAAGGTGAGCTGTAGTTGTCATAAAATGTTGGAGCTTTGTGACTTCTCTAAATATAACGCCTCGATTTGCCGAATAATAATTTTACTCTCTGTTTCGATAATTTTGGATTTCCTGTGATAGAAGAAACTAAATGGACTTCGGGATTTGAGGACTGCGGCCTCGTCCCTTTCTGCTGTCTTCGGAGTTTTATTATATCATTAGTAATGTCATGGGTGAAGAGCATTTCGTAGACGAGACAATCGAATTTACTTTTGCAATGTTTTAGGACTTGAACACTAACTAACGAAATTTGCTGTGTTATAAAAAAAACGTTTGCCTCACCCTGGGTCAGGTTGAGTGTTGAATTAGGTTGAGTGTTGAATCTCGTCACTGACGGAAAGCATTTCGTAGATAAGACAATCGAATTTACTTTAATATTTGTACGAGCCAAAGTATTTATCTATGTATAACACAGCAAAATTCGTCCAAGTTAGTGTTCAAATCCTAAAACATTCCAAAAGTAAACTTGATTGTCTCATCCAAGAGATACTTTCCATCCTAAAACGAACACTCAATATCCTGGCTCAATGTGTATTTGACTATGACAGAGCAAAATTCGTCCAAGCTCGATCTATTGCAAAAAAAGTCATTGGTATTGTTATCATGATTGAATCAACCATCATCATAAATCTTAATCTTAACGACGTCATTATCGTAACTAGGTGATGCCAATATACCAGCTGTGTGGAATGCTCCCCTTCTGGGTGCAAAAGAGGAAGATGGCCGCGTGTTTCCTTGCGTTGTGTTCTCACACGCTCTCTCCGGTAACCGTTTCCTGTACGCCAACTTTTGCTGCGAGCTAGCGTCAAAAGGTTTTGTTGTGGCTGCCATCGAACACAGGTACAAGTCGACCTCATTTACTCGAACATTCGGTTACCGTAAACGCTCAACCCCCCCCCCCCTTCCCCCCAGACGGGGGGGGGGCTTATTAGAGAGGGGGGAATCTTTTAAAAAAATGTCATTAGCCAAAGAAAGAAAAACGCCACGAAGTCCGGCTGCCAAACACATCTAATATCAACTAGTAATGCTGTGTTTCTCTAGCGTTATAATCAGCAATTTTGAAAGCTTAAACAGATACTAGCTTGACAAAATGTTTTTTTAACACAATACGCCTTATGTTTCAGCTCCATCGTCCTTATGTTGGGAGAGGGGGGAGAGGGGGGTGGGGGAGAGCGGCAGGGGGTTTGCTTAATAGAGTCAATGGTATTGCTAGAGCGTTTACCATATTAGAAATTCCTTTCTTTTTTCGTATTTTTTCTACACTCTTACTTTACCACGGAAACATTTGAGTGGGCTGATCGAGATGACTTAGCTGTGTGGATGCTTGAGGAAGTAGTCGGTACACTTTGTGGCTGCTTTTGAAGAAAAACAAAATGGCAAATTACATGGCCGAGAGGTTAGCGTATCCGACTCGTAATCCTAGGGTCGCGAGTTCGAGCCCCGGTCAGACCACTGTGTTGTGTTCTTGAGCAAGATTCTTCCAGTCGACTCAGCTGTATTAATGAGTACCAGTTCTTCTGGGGCTAACCTGCGATGGGTTAGTGTCCTGTCCAGGGGGAGGAAAAGACTCATCCACTTTACACTACGGAAACCGGAGATAAACGCCGACCCAATGGGCCACTTGGCTCGAGAAGAGTTTTAGCTTTTAGCTGTTTTTCTACATAAAACAAAACTTTTTAAATTTTGTCATATGCAGACAAAGTTTATTTACTATAATCCTATCGTTTGAATTGTTTAGGGACAGATCGGCATCCATTACACGCGTGCGGCGACAGTGCCAAGAGACGAAGAAAATCATGGAGGAATGGCTGCCTTATTACAAAATGCAAGATTCCGATAACGAGTTTCGTCTTCGAAACAATCAGGTTGTTGAATCACCGTCGTCACCATTGAACTATCAATAACGATAACATCAAAAACGAAAACAAAGCAGTAGCAATAATAGTAGCAATAGCGAAAGCAATATAGCATTAGCGACAGCGATTGCAATAATAATAATAGCGATAGCAGTAACAATAGCGACAGCAATAACAACAACAGCAACAGCGATAGCAATAGATAGATAGATAGATAGATAGATAGATAGATAGATAGATAGATAGATAGATAGATAGATAGATAGATAGATAG
>JAOBAT010109501.1:0-14736 GCA_026413305.1 Hydrozoanthus tunicans
GCCATTTTGTTTTATTTTATTTTTCCCACAAGTTAATCCATCGATTAAGGATTTAATACACCTCGAAAGCAGAGTTAGATTTAACCCACAGTTTAATCCTGGATTAGGTCTAATCGGTCTTTGAGCAACGCAATTTAACCGTGGGTTAACATTTAATCGTCGATTAGCGAATTTAATCCAGGGTTAGCGCTAATCGGGGTTTTGAACAACCGGGCCCTGGTGTAGGCGGCCGAACTGAATACACCCACCTGGTCAAGTTGAGAAAACACAAATGGCAATAGTAAACAAAACGAGCACATTTTTTATTCTATTGATTCCTCGGAACTAGATTGAACTATCCTGATTCAAGAGTATATGACACGAAATCATTTTTTCAACTTTCAAAAAGTATAATATAAAAAGCATTGGTTTGCCAAGTTTGAGAAACATACGATGAAAGTGTGGACACTTTTAGCGGAAAAAAATCAAAATTCTATGCTTCTCAAATCTGACAAACCAATGTTTTTTATGATATACTTTTTAAAAATTGAAAAGCCGATTTCGTGTCATATGCCCTTTAATGCAAATTCTGAAAACATCCAAATTAAAGTACTGTCGTCGTCGGCAAGTTCTTTTCTGACAGTTTTTTGGTATTAGTCGATTGGATAAATCGTTTTATTAGGATATGTATTACGAGGAAGCAATATCGACCAGGCAAAAGACAATAGTAAATGCAATAGCTGCACGTTGGAAATATGCATCGCGTGAGAAACTAGCACGCTCATTGTCTGAAAATTACAACGCGGGTGAAATAAGCACAAGAACCAGCACAAGAAAAAGAAACATTTTCCTTTCTCCTATGCTTGTGGTTATGTCGTTTGATTCACCAGAGTGAGCATCCGTGAAACAAGCATAAACATAGGCATGTTGCTACTAGTCCATTTGGCACATGCGTATTTTTCAGTTTTCTTGTGCTTATTTCGCGTGTGCGAACACCGGTTCCTTATGCTTGTGCCTATGTCACAAGTGTGATCTAGTGTATGTAGGCAGCTAATAAGTATTGAAAAAAAAAAAAAAAAAGAACTTGACCGATTTAGCTTGTTAGACGCCAGTTTTTTTATTCTAGGTTCGCGCGAAGTAGACTAAAGCACCACCTTTGACAACTCTGAATTCAATTTTTCACCCGTTTACTCAGTTACGCTAAACCACCGTTTTCAAGAACATGAGCATACTGTCTACGACCGAAAACGCCGTTTATGAATCAATTAACACGAGGTGAAACAGGAGAGAAAAATATTCCGATTTACTGACATATCGGGATACGTGCGGAAAAGGCTGCTGCTGAGTCATAACCACTCGTACAGACCTGTCGTGACTATTAATATTGATGTCCTAACTGTAACTAAAGTTCCCGGGCAGCAACGAGAAGTAATCACAGATTGATGAAACGCGTTCGACGTGTTTCGCTCCAGTCGGCCTCCTTTATCGGATTCATTGGTTGGATTAACGAATTTAAATCGTGCATCTTACTGCATGTCTCGACTTTGATCGTTCACTTTTTTCTACATTAGTACAACAGATTTTTTCACCAAAATTTCAGGATTTTTTTCCTCTTATTTATAAAAAGTGTTTTCGCATACTTTACCTAGGTTTTTTTTAAAATGTCGCATATTTTTGCCAGAAAACAGCCTTCGCGAGTCTTGTTTACTAGGCACGCACGGTCCGCAGTATTCACCATGCCACCACGGTCATATGAAATCGTGACATGGCTTCAGGCCTGAGCCCGAAAACAACGACAAGATGACTGGAATTGCACTTGTGCTCCTTTTTTAAGGAATTAGCTGTAGTGCAACGGATTGTTTAACAAGCTTAAGTTTAACGTCCTAAGCTACCAAAGCTAAAGGAACTTGTGGCGAAACTTGTACTTTTCCACCTTCGATACTTATAAGAAGCATACAGACGAAGAAGAAGTAGTTAACATAGAACAACTGACTTGAAAATTATAAGAATAATAAGTATTTACTCACAATTGGGAGAGAACTTTTACAACATTCAAAGATAAAATTTTCCGGTTGTTCATGAAATATTCCTTAAGCAGTTTTCCGCTTGCACATAGTAAACCTATACATCTAATAATACTATAGTCTCAAATCTCTTTAGGTTCATTTGTATATGAATGAAGGCTTGCTTGTTTGAATGTTTTTATATCGTCAGTTAGCGTCATACTATACACATTTATAGTTTGCCAGCACTTCAAACTCGGTCATCACCTTTTCCTTTGAAATGACTTGCCGCAAGCTATGCTTGCATGATGAGAATTCCTTGGGCAAAATATAGAATAATGGAACAAAATGAAATCCATTGTTAAGGCCGGTCATTGCTCCGAGTTTTTTTTTTTTCGTACTTTTGATTTAATGGTAGGAAGACTTCTGTACTTGAGAAAACGAAAACACATGGGAGCACGACCATAATAGTTAAAAGAAAATCATTTTGTTATGAAATATTAAATCTTTTCAAAGAAAAGAGTTTTAAACGTCATAATAGACAGGAAATTTACCCAGAAAATAAGTTTTGCCACATCCATTTGTTGCGAGCAACTTCTTTGTTTTTAAAAGATTTACCAAAAAGGTATCAACGATTTCGACTCTAGCTGATAGGTGAAATCATTATTTCTTAACATTACATTTCGAAATAACTTTACCGAGTGAAACAGAAAAGTAACAAAACCGTGCTTACTAAAAGCCATAGCCTTTAGGCACTTCAGAGTGAATACATTAACCGGCCAAGACACAGCTAATTTCATAATTTCCAGTTTCTACGCCCATTCATTTCACACAATCTTTGATAATGTGTTCTTTTTTTATCGTCAGAGTGTAATTCAGTTGTAACTGCAAAAAAGCTGTACAACTTAGCTTAAATATTGGAAAATTGGAAAGCATACAAAGTGCATGCCGAAGGAATTACTTACTTTCGAGTTAGTAGAGTGCGGTGTACGCTAGAGTTGCCTATCGGAAATAAGAAGACGTTTCAAGGCTTGATCTGTGAGTTTAGGTTGACTAAGTTGTTTTTTTAATTTGTTGCTTTGCATCTATGGCTAGCAAATCATATCGTACTATGGCTGAGTGCACTGTGTTCAACTGCATGGATCTTTGTTTTTTCCATATCCAACCTGAGTTTCTAGCTACATTTCCTATCATTATTTCGTTATATCCCTGAAATGTTGGTGTTTTTGTAAATATGCTTTTATGTCAAACTGTCGAAGGCGTTATAAAAATGGAATGGATTTAGTCTGCGCTTCCGACATCTTCCCGCCACTGAACTCGACACTAATGACCCAAAACGGAGACTGAGAATATAATTTAACCTCTAAGCTTTTCACAAAAACGCTTTTTGTTCACAGTTCTAAAGAGTCTGTAAAAGACAACAAGCTGAGAAGCTTGCAGTTTGAATCAATAGCAGCATATCAGTAAGTATAGAAATACTACTATTATACTATATACTTTTTATCAAATTGTTTCAGTTCTAGTATTACCTTCAACGTCATCGTCATTGTTATCGTCGTCAATGTCATTGTAGTTGTCGTCACCATCACCTTCATTGTCATTGTTGTTTTCTCGTCATCAAAATTGCATCATTGTCGTTACCACTGTCAATAAAATTGTCATCGTCATTGTTGTCGTTATCATTGTCAATAAAACCGTCATCGTCATCGTTGTTGTCATTATTATCAATAAAATCGTCATCGTTATGTTGTCGTTGTTATTGTCAATGAAATCGTCAACATGGATGGTCGTCGCTATTGTCATCGTCATCATTGCCATTATCATTATAAACGAAACCGTCAACGTCATCGTTATTGTCATCATTGTCAATGAAATCGTCATCATCATCATTGTTGTTACCATTGTATATGAAGTCATCGTCACCGTCATCATTGTCAATGAAATCGTCAACGTCATCGTTATTGTCATCATTGTCAATGAAATCATCATCATCATCATTGTTGTTACCATTGTAAATGAAATCATCGTCACCGTCATCATTGTCAATGAAATCGTCATCGTGAGTGTCATCGATTTTGACATCGTCGTCATTGTAAATGAAATCGTCAACGTCAGTGTCATCGTCATTGTCCTATGTATAACAACAACAACGCCAATCTTTATTTGGAAAGCCTGTATATTTTCGCAGACGTGGATTTCTTCATGGCTACGTTTCCAATTCCTATTCTTTCGACAAGGAGTAGTGCCCAGAATAGAAATGGCACTAGGAAGAGAAAATTAAAGTCACATCCCATAAGTGCGAGAGAGAACCCTCTTGATAAGACCCTATCAACTGGAATATGATTTTAAAACTGATGGGGGTTCTTCAAACGAGCCGAAACTTGTTTTAGAAGATTTTTGAAGACCATCTGAGAGATACCCCAAAGACATTGGAGCACAAGAACTCCCAAGAGTAGGGACTGGAAACCGTAGCCAATCTTTATCTACGCCACAGATCAATATTGTACAATCAATTAGCACCGTCATCATTATTAACGAGTCATCGCCATCGTACGTCGTCATTCAAAGTCATCGTCAACGTCATTGTCCTATGTGTAATAACATGCAACAGCGCCAGTCTTTATTTACGCCACAGAACAATACTGTACATTTGATTAGAATCAACGTTTTTTTCAATAGTTCGAGTCCGGAACAGTGCAAAGTGAAAAAAAAGTGTGCAATTGCACACACATAGATAGTAGAGGCAGCAAAGCGATGTTATTGAGACGCATCACTGATGTCTCAAGAGTTTATAACTTCCTAAATGACTTATTTAAACTACTTTTTAAGAAACACAGAAAAGAACTTTTTAGTTTTATCACCAACTGAATCCCATGGTTTAGAGCCTGGGAAATCGAGTAACAAAAAACCCTTAGTAATTCTTTTTTTCGGAGTTTTATATGTTGCTTTGTAGCTACTTTTTGTTGTAATTAGCTTAACACTTTATCAAGTTTAAAGAGAGATCGGGAAGAGAAGGAGAAGGTAAAAGGTGGTTAGGAAATATACACTAGAGGATAACGATCAAACGCGCAGAAAATCACGTAGTGCTCTTTAGCTATTCTGAAACGTGTAGATCGACTAGATCCACTTCAACTACACATTCTTTGTATTACATCTCTTGTGAAGGCCATGGCGTAAGTGATGAATCGAACAAGAGCATAGAACATAACCTTGGTGTGCACCTGGTTGTTTAGCGGCCATGTTGGTACACTTGAACAAAATAATTTTAATGATCTCTTTTGTTTATGACTCCAACATGGCCTCTTCGTCTTTCGTCTTTGACGTCTCCAGGGATTTAGTGCACACCAAGAATTAGAATATTCCTAAAGATATTTAGAACCAATTTTTTTACACAATACCAACGTTTGTTTTAATTTGTTTTGGAAAACACCAGACCCGAGTTATCAAGCCAAACAATTTGCTTTGCTTATCCACAACGGAAGAGACAACGGACATTTCCAACGCTTATTTCAAGAAGGCAGCGTCCATCCGTTTTACAAGTTAAGCGATCGCAAAGTTTGATTATATCACCGAGACATGCAAGAGGAACATTAGAAAGAGAGATCAACCTCGATTTTCAAGAACAAGCTCAAATGGCTTCGACACAAAACGACAATATACCACAGCACTCAGTACAGTCTGAAAGAAGCCATGAACGAGCGATTAGTATTGCCTGCAGTTCAACACCCAACCAAGCCATCGCAGATGATCATGGAACAACTAGAACGCATTGTAAATGGTACTGCCTTGAACGGAAAGGGGTGTTTTCAAAATGTCTTTTTGTCTGTTTTTGTTTTATACTAGGAGTAGTGTTAGCCCCCGTTACTCTCATTGTATTGATGATCTGTTGTGTTAGTTACTTTGTCCCCGAACTAGAATAAGCAGTGTAGAAGGACAAACGTATCAGAAAGGAAATATCGAACAAGAATAAGCAGGTTAACAAGGTGCCGGCGCGACTATAGAGGACACACTTTTTTTAGAACCACCAAAAGTTTGCTAAACCTCAACTGCTCTTGTTTTGAGCACAATTCCAGCTTCAAAAAAATTTCTTATTTTTCTCTTGTTTGTGAAAATTGCCACCAAAATTATCTCGCTGTGTAAAAAATGCTATAGGCGGTGCGCGCGTTCGATGACACACAGCCTTTTGGCGGGAAAACCATCAAGTATATGGACATGCCAGCTCGTGGCATAGATTACATATACAGATTATGCAATTTTCCTAAAATTCTACTTCAGCCTCAGATTTTGATTTTTTAGACGATTTCAGCCTCAGTGTTTTGAATATTTTGCTGTAAAATATTAACTTCTCCCTCCTCTTTGTCATGATATAAATGGTGGGCCCTTCCCCCTTTCAACCAAAGACAGTTTTTTGGTCGATATTATGTTTTTACGTTACTGCCCATGTCATCTCGATTTTGTGAAACTGAAGAGAGAACGCACTCTATTGAAACGTTTTCCTCACCCCCCGCCCCTAAGAGTTCAATGTTCTCTTGCTACTCAGATTGTTTAACCCAGCTTGTACAATCCCAACTTATGTTTTAAAATTTATTTCTAATTCTTCAAACACTCCCACTGTTTGCATAATAACAGCTGGTAAGAGATTATAGAAAGCCCTATAAAAGCTGGCCCCACGTCCATTGCCCAGTCATCTCGAATGGTACGCTTAGTTTACACTCTACATACACTCCCACAATGAAAATAATTCATGTCTAGTCTTTGCAAAACTATTCTAAAAAAAAGCTCAGAAAGTTTATCTCGGATCGTTGATCATATATTTTTATAATATATTTTGGAAAGCCTTTCCCGAATCCACGTAAATAATCATTTGTTCAATGTCCTCCAATTGGTTCCATCCTCGTGGATTTCCAAATAAAGCATAATTTTTTGAAATTTCCCGTTTTTTGATAAGTAAACGCAGTGAACGGAAGCAATACGGGAAACGCAACTTAAAGGTATTTATGGCAGATTTAAAATTTACCTTCAAAGTTCCTAAACGTACTTTGTTTAGTTTGCAAAGAAAGAAAAATTGATTTTGCTCTTTTCACATTCTATAATGGTATTTTTCTTATTTTCATTTTTCATTTAAGCAATTTTTTCATTCTACCTCATTTTGCAGAACAAACAAACAGTTTGTTTTTTGTGGAGGACGCGCTAAGTCCTTTGAATTCAACTTAGTTCTGAAGGTCTGATCGAATATGACCTAGTAGTTGAGTTCTTGCGCAACATTCATTTAATTTAGGGAAGAAGTCAAAACAATGGTATTTTTAAGGAACCCAATTTTCTTGGGGAAGGTGGTGGGTGGCGGTACATACCCCCTACCCCACCCCTCCTCACTTTTTCAGAGCTCAATTTCTCAAAACCTGGTTTAGGGGTATTGGTTTTTTATTGTATTATGGACTCCTCTCTCCACAAAGAAGGAGTTGGTGCAAGCGCCATATCAATATCCATTTTATTGAACATGATATTTGCTCCTGAAATTCAGCATTTTTGAAAAAAGGTGGTGGGTGGCGGCACATAGCACCCCACCCCCTAAATTGGGTTCCTAGGAAGTACCATTGTTTTGACCTTTTCCCTTACTGCGAAAAGTTAGTTTTTAACACAAAAGTGAGGAGATCGCCCATCAAGAAATATTTATTTTTACTAGTCGATAATTTTTTTAAAACTCATGCTATTTGTGTCTTGTTGTAAATAACTTTTTGTGGAATAAAAAGAAACGGTAAAAAAGGTTGAAGACTTTTGGGGTTGTTCTTGACCCTTTGGGTCTCTTTATACCATCTGATTGAAATCGGGGAGAATGTAGGGGCCGAGGAGGGTGGGGGAATACTTCCTAAGGGGTTCGTTGCGTTATTAAGAGGTGAAAATCGGCAGCTAGGTACTTTTTAGGGGCTTTCAGAGTAAAATTAAAGATTTTTACAAAAACCGTATTTCTTAGATATTTTTAGAGAAGAAAGTTTTCAAGCCTTGATATTTTTTAAGGGTTTTTTTCACATTACCAGATCGCGATGAGCATCCGTTTCGATTTGCCAAGAATAATTTTTGTCGTCAGTATAAGGCATTTTCCTTGTAAAGGTGTTCGTTTAATATAATATGCCATTTAATTTCTAGTGTCAAAATTCAAACTTTCTTTACTGCTTGTATGAAACTAGTACAACTACAAAACAATGCATAAAATGCGAAAAGAAAAGAAAAACTGGCAGGAGCGTAAAAAATTTTATGCTAACCGCTGACCACCAAGAAAACTACAAAACAACTTCAGATTAAAACGCCTCGAACTAATAATGCGCGATGCATGACTTGTATATCACCGCTAAATTAAATGAAATAATAACGCTAAATGAAATTTCAACCCCAAAATGAAATAAGAATCAACGCTAAATGAAATAAATGACTCACCCTAAATGGAATATACCTTTTTAACCCTAAATCAGTAGCGTTGAATAGTTATTTCATTTTAGGTGAGTCAGTTTAAAACTGACTCACCCAAAATTAAATAAATGTTCAACGCTATTTGCGTTGTTATTTCATTTAGCGGTAATACAAAAAATCAATGCTAAACAAAATATCAACCCTAAATGAAATAAAAATCTACGGCAAAAGAAATAAATGACTTACCCTAAATTAAATACCATTTTAACCCTAAATGAAATAAAATGACTCAACCTAAATTTATGAAATAACTCTTCAACGCTAAATTAAATGAAATGAATTAAACAAACTTGGTCACTATCGCCAATCTCGACACTGTTACATAAACTTAGTGCTCCGTTGGTGCAGTCAGTAGTGTCTCAAGTCAGTGACGCAATAAAAACACGTGGAGTAGTTTTACAAAAAAAAATTTTTGTTCCTGGTCAATTCCATGCACCAGTAGCCAACTCAACATGAGTTACCAGTATTCATGTCATTTTGTCATCGGGCTGAATTATATTTAATGACCTCACAAATCAAAAAACTTATCCCTCTCCAGAGCTTGTACACTGACACAAATGCAGTACTCAGTTTAAACACAGTTTAACTTTTGAAGGTCATTTGGAGTTAGAAATGATTCCCAATCCCCCTTACGCCTTTGATTGGCAAATCCATCGTTTTCCCAAAACGACGTTCCATTCCGTTTGACTTTCAATTTATTTTATCAATTCTCCTAACATCGCCCCCATCGTGCAATGAAAAATTACACTGCACGGAAAATGCGTTTTATTGCTTAATTCTAAAACATCACGAGACTTATGACACCACTGTAAGTCATGATTGCTAGTTGAAAGATCTCGCATCTCCGGATGGATAACATAATCTTTTAAAGTTTCCCTGCTTCTGGAATAAATAGGTTGTTCTAAATTAGCATCATTTATGAGGTCTTTACATATAATTCAACCTGGTGACGAACTCTCTATTAAGTTAATGTAACAGTGACGAATTTACTTCATTAGCGTTGAACAGTTATTTCATTAGGTTGAGTCAGTTATTTCAGTTAAAGTTAAAAGTTATTTCATTTAGGGTGAGTTATTTATTTCATTTAGCGTTAATTTTTATTTCCGTTAGAGTTGGTATTTCATTAAGCGTTGATACAACGTCGTTGTTTAAGCACCGGGGCGTTAAGCAACTTATTTTGAAACGGAAAACTCAATCCATGTATACCCCCCCCCCCCATAAACACACACCATGATCCTGCCAAAAAAAGGGAGTTATGTTTAGAACAATTAACTTAATTATGACGTTGAGCTTAGGGGCAGGGGGTAGGTAAAAACTGAAAAAAGTAAAAAAAATCATTACTAGAAGACAAGCTGCGAGCAGAAAAACTAAAACTGAGATTACAGTTGCATGAACAAAAATAGCGTTTTCGAAACGGAAATACTCATCAATTTGGCGAAAGAGGCCCTTTGACCAAAAATAAGCCCTGGAGCAGCCCTGACCGGTAGTTTCTCTGATCGATTCCAACTATTTAAGCAGTGGAAACAAATATTTTTCTAAGCCAAAACGAAAGTAGGAACGAAAACTCTTAAGTGGGTACGACACGTCCAACAGTTGGGTACGAAACGTCTTGGGTACAAACGTCCGGTAACCCCAGGACACTATTCAAATCGCGGGTTAGCCCTCAACAGAACAAGTACTCATTTATATAACTGAGCTGACTGGAACAAGTCGAGTTAAGTGTCTTGCTCATGACACAACACAGTAGCCTGACCGGGGCTTGAACTCGCGACACTAGGGTTGAGACGCTAACCCGGCTCGGCCACTGCGCCGCCGACATCGGAGTTTTACTGAACTTTTAAAAGTGTCAGCATTGCTTTTTTTTTTTGTTAAAATATTTGATATGTTTGATATGTAGCCTCGATTTAAAGTTCCACAATTGTTCTAGATGTCGCATTTCTCGTTATTTATCGTGATCAGTGCGAGCTGTTACCCAGTGCATGCCCGAGCGTGATCCACGGCTTCGATCCCCACCGTCCGTGGGTATAGGGGACGTTTTAATCAAAGCCGTACATGTTGGTCTAGTGACTAGTCTCTCGTCTTCTAGCAGGGCATACACGCTGGCCGCTAAGAGCAAGGTTTCGGGCTTCGACCTGTAGAGTCCTTTAACAAACCATAGTCTATGACTGATGAACAAACATATATATATATATATAACGGCCATAACAACAACAAAAAACTACAAAATTTTATTCAGTTATTAGAATACTCTCAAGTTTGAGTGATCAGAAAAAATTCTGAGTCACTAACGGGAATGGAACCCGCAACCCTCTGATTACCGGTAAGATGCTCTACCAACTCTACAGAGACTCACATGGGGAGCCGAGTTACCGGATAAGTTCTTGTCTATTCCTCGCTGGACACACGTCTTTCATCTGCTAGCATTGGCTATTGCCATTGGGCATATTGACTGAGCTAGCAGATGCAAGACGTGAGTCCAGCTCCCCATGTGAGTCTCTGTAGCTCAGTGGGTAGAGCATCTTACCGGTAATCGGCTGAGGGTTGCGGGTTCCATTCCCGTTAGTGACTCAGAATTTTTTCTGATCACTCAAACTTGAGAGGCGATTTCCTTCATTCTATATATACAACACCAAATTGCAAAACTTCTACACTAATGTTATTCAGTTATTGTGTTCTTGTGTTATCGACCCTCCCTAAATAAAGACATATTGCAGTATTGTACTGTAAACAATTACCGGAAACCATTAAAAAATCTTAATAGTTTAACAGTTTCGATAATACATAACAAACTGACACAATGAAATGTGTTTATGGTTACTATACTGAATTCAGTTTTTTTTTCAAACATTGATTTGAGTCGTTATTATTTTCGTGTTTTAGTTCGGGCAAAGCCACAAATAAATATTTCATGGACGTACTATTTTTCCTAATCTTCGTTATCAACTTACTGCAAATGAATATTTGTTTGGGATTTATAAACATGATCCGTTTTAGACTTCTGCTTTGTGTCTCGCAGTTTTTATCTTAAAATTTTGCTGTTTGGGTTCGCTCATGCGTGGTTGGACTTGGGCCCCACATGGCAACGTCATAACATTGCATCTCACTCCACTTCGAGATCAGCAGTTGTCTTATAACTCACTGTTCTTTGCAAAGAAGCTGTGTTCTTTTGACGAATTGTTTTCACAGGTACTTGTGAGTGAAAGGTTGGTTCACATTCAAGAATGGTTCTCTAGGCAAAAATTTAGAAGAGCAATCAGATTTGTGGCTTTCACTGCGGTTCAGTAATCACCAAGTCGAGATCAAGAGTCGAATTTGCTTGGATGGTGCGAACAACTTCATTGGTTGACTTGTGTCGAAACTCCCTTAGGAATTATCAGGTGGGAACAAGAAAAGAATTCACTGGCACGGAACAATAAAAATACGATTTGTGCGATTTGTTCTTCGTTCTCGAATTGACAGCAAGTTTAACTCCTGTTTATCGGTGTTCCACTTCGATTGGACTTTCAGCGTCCCGGCCGGCAGAGAGAAGTTACTTTACCAAGGTAAGTTAGTCGAAATGAGGACCGATTTTCAACTTCTTTTAGAATAAATTTCTGTCTTGGGGCGAAAATGAGGTAATTTTTGCTAGGTCAGTTGGTTACAATGGAAGCACTGTTGTGATAAATGATGACAAACAGTGTTGTTTTTCAAGACGATTCCTCGTTGGACGCGTACGCGTAGTCACATACAGCGAAGATTTTTCGACGTTTTTGTGTTTATATTTTTTGCCAAATACTTGTTATTAGGTTTGTAAATCTTTAGAACCATTACTCGTGATTTTAATTTTGGTTGGTGCTAAATTTTGTTCGTGGTATTTTGGAAGAAGTTCCATTGTTAAGAGAACTGAATCGTTCGTCAGCGGGTAATGTCGTTGCCATGAGATTGTATTGAAAATGAAAGTGTTTTTTAAACAAGTTCAATCTACATTTCGTCATAAGCTTATTCATTTTGTTATTCAGTTTTGTAAATTTGTTTCCTTTAGATACGAACACAAAAGACATGCATAATCTGTCGTGGAGCATTGATATCTATTTTTTCTGGGTATTTAAATAATTATACGCAGTCGAAAATCATTTACTGCATCACCTGTGTTATACTAATTGACTTTGTAGTTTGCTCGTTACCAATTCAAGTTGGGGCATATATTCGTAAGTTTTGACGAAGTACGAATGATAAGCCCTTCCGTTACAGTATATTGTTTGCAAGCACAATAGCTTTTAAAGTTTGTGTCCTTTTTGAGCACGAAGCCACAAGACCGTACCGCGAGTAATCTAAATACATGTCCTAATTTATGTTTTTCTCGCATGCTCGGTGCAGCTTTTTTGTCAATGGTTTTTGAAATGCAGCTTGCTTAATATGATTTGCCATTTGTAAATCAAAACTGACTGCAATAAAAAAATCTATAGATATACATGTATGTATATGTTCATTGAAGCTGAACGTTTCAGTGACTGCGCGCTAAAACGTAGGACCGAATAAAGCAATTACAAAAAGGTCTTAAAGTTGATTTTCCGATTAAACGGCAAACTTTTATCTCAGGTTGTCAAAGCTTGCTTCCACTTTTGCCCTGTATTTTAATATCTCGATATTAATATTCAATTTGCAATTGTTTTTTCCTTATTAATAACTAGTAGTTATTGGACAAGGTTAAAAGCAAAGTATGATGATTGTCAGTCGGGGTAAGACTAATTTGTGGAACTGCAGACCGTGGAACCTGCGGAACCAGAAAAATTCATAAATATTATTCCATACTTCATTATGCATAAAGTAATAGCTGCCAAACTTCACATTTTCATGCAGTTTATGTTCGGCAAACTCCACATTTTAATTTTGGGAATTAAAAGATATAATCATTACCCCAACCCTCAATCACCATTACTCCAATCCCTAACAGTGATTTTGAGAATTTTTGGTTGTTTGTAAAGCGAGATTTTGGTCTGAGGATCAATAGCTTTGTATGCATAATAAAGTATGGGTGAGTACGGAAGTTAAGCCCAGGTTGGTAAAGGGGCGTGCCAGATAATGAATCACGGTCTATTTGAACGCTGTAACGGATCGCGATAAGAGATTTTTGATAGAATTACGTACCACAGACTTATTCTGATCAAATAATGCATCACAAAATAATCCTTTATCACCCTATTAAAAGAGTTAGAACAACTTACCTTCGGTCTTCTTTCCACAAGCAATTTAAGTTGTAGTCTTTAGATCATTTTCAGGAGTTTCATTAGAGTTCGGCTAGCGGCCATTTAAATTAATACTCGGAAACCTTTATGAGACTCAACTGATCAGTTTCTCAGCGGCTGCTTATACTGATTACTTTGTAGACACGTTATCCAAAGCCGCCTTAATTTTTCAATCTGGCCAACTATTTCAGTCAAAATCTGAGCAACAGCCGCCATCTTGGAATGATGCACGCGCGGAGACCCTGAGGACGAGTTTGATGTCTTTGGCCGCGCGAACTAGGAGCTCTAGAAAGCAAAGAGTGAGATATTTACATAGTTTGGCTTGGAGAAAGATTGCAGTTTTATTGTGAATGCAGCAGATTTCTTATGCCCACTTCTGTAAATGCTTCATGCTTCGTACCCGATGGTTTTATTGAGAATTCCACCATTTTGAAACGCACGTGATGGAAAACGTAGGTGCATGCATTATTAACATAATGTGCATGCCCGCGAAAAAAAAAAAAAAACGGTTTGCAATCCTAGACTCGTGGCCTTCCAGGCCAGAGTAACTATTACGATAATGAGAACTTCGATGTTATCACACACCTTAGAGGTAAACAACCGTACAGCCTGTTAGCGCAGCGTTAACCTCCGTTTAAAATGGTTTGGTCGATAAAAGTGTTTTTGTTCCTAGCGCGCTTTCAGTCGATTAGTTTTATTACTAGGCTGTTTGGGTATAAGCTTTTGATAGTTCTTGATATTTTCAAGCTCGGACGAGGCTGCATTTTGGATTCAGACAAAAGTTGGAAGCACCAATAAAAGTACAAAACCGTGATCTTTGGCAAAAAGATTTTAACGTCTCAAAGATGCAGTTTTTGGTTAGCGACGGACCAGTTCATTGCGTGGGGGAATGGAAGAATGGTTTCAATTCTCTGCGTTTTTTCCGTCAAACTGCAGAAAAAACAATTTTTTTTGCCCCTTTCTATAGGAGTTTTTTTTGCCCATTTCCACTCATTCTCTTCATTTTCTTTTACATATTCTCCCACTCCCCCCCCCCCACCTTTCGTTTTTTTTATCTCGCCCCA
>JAOBAT010109512.1:0-14736 GCA_026413305.1 Hydrozoanthus tunicans
AGAAAGAAAGAAAGAAAGAAAGAAAGAAAGAAAGAAAGAAAGAAAGAAAGAAAGAAAGAAAGAAAGAAAGAAAGAATCTTCTGGGAATAAGGTTTCCGCCTATCTTTTGAAAAAGTTTTACCTCGCCTTTTATATATTTTAATATTTGGGTGTATCTATACATATGTACAGTGTACAGCAACTAATCGTTTCGTTGTATTAAGAGTTTCCCTGTCTTTATTTAGCGCTTTTGGAGTAGTAGTTTCTAGAATTGTCCGTAACTGTCTTGTACAATTCATTCACTGTATTCTTAGTTTAACTGTATTGGCTTTATGCTCCGTCTAGAGCAGAGTCCTCAAAAGGATAATTTTTTGCTTTGTTTAAATGCAAAAAAAATATCCTACCTTCACAAGTTATCTTGTGCTCACATGGGTGAAAAACGACAGTGGCCATTGCTTTGTTGCACTTGACACACAGGCCTTCGGGTGAACTCGACCCCGCGGTTTTCTTTTGGTCGTCTGGTACAGTTTCCTCCGGCAGCTGACCTTTCGTTTCTAAACTATCCGATTCTTTTTTGTTGTTTTTTCCTAACTCCTTCTGCTGTGTAGCTATTTTTGGACAGGCTTCGTCAGGAGTGTTTTCTTGCTTGTCACTAGTACTGCTCGAACTTGAAGAGAAAGTAGAAAAACTTGAAAAAAAAAACACCTCTTCCCAAGACTATACTGTATATCGTTTTTAACATTATACGTTTTTTAAAAATAAGAACCGGTAAACTTGACCGAGGCTCAATTTTTTTCTTAAATTTTTGGCGATTTGAGTCTCAAATTCTTCATGAATCGTTGATATTTCCACATGCGTGGTATGAATTGAATATATACTAAGTCTAAGGTTTTGCAATACATGAATGCAAAGCACATAATTGTATCAATGACTGATTAACGGAGAAACACTGCAAATCATTTTTTTATTCATTCTGTACTGTTAAGTCGAAAGTCGAAGCTATTTACTAGCTTTCGAGCACGAGCCTCAACTTGTTCTTAAATTGTTATTAAAAAATAGCGTGAAGTTTAATAAGGATAGGAAAGTAATAAAAATAATAACTAAAACTGATGATGACGATAATAATAATAATAATGATAATAATAATAACAATAATATTATATTATAATAATGTTAATATTATTAATAATAATGATAATAATAATAATAATAACAACAATAATAACAATTGTAGTAAAAATGATAATGATAATAGTAGTAATACTAATGATAACAGTTGAAAAGTACCAGAACAGGCCGAAGATTGCAAAGACGCAGAAAATGAAAGAGGTGAAAGTGGTGCCCACTGTTATTGAGGCTCTTGGAAGTGTGTCAAAAAACCTGGGTAAATGGATCGACAAGCTAGGTATAAAGATCAGGACTGAGTTTTTTCAAAAAATGGCTCTACTGGGAACTGCTTGGATTTTAAGAAAAGTGTCAGAGTGTTAGATGCAAAAAGAAAGGATTTGATAGACCCCTTGTAAAGGGCTATGACTCGCTCTCTTAAAGGGGGACTGAACCCTAAAACCAACTTTGTCAAACAAAATCTTTAACTGGGTATGAAAACGAAAGAAATTCCTCGTAACGCGCGCTGACTTTCCAAGAGATTCGAGTTTAAAACACGTTACTTGCCGCATTGTACCGGCGGCTCAGAAATAGGGGTTATTCGGAGAGAGAGAGTGAGGCTATGACGTCAGATATAGGTAAGAATTGGCTCGGACTGAAACAATTCTTCATTGGAGTGAGATATCGCACAAAATGTAAGTTGTAACTTTCGCTCTTGACTGTGTAAGCAAGCTTATGAAAACAATAACATTTTAAGCGCTCGCTCCCCATGGCATACATTACACGTTACCTTCGTTTACCGCTGACAAATCGACAAGCGCCCACGCTCAATGATCCCAAACGACCCGGAAAATCAGCGCGACTCAAGAAAAAAACTTTTACATATGTTCTCAACACCATGAAAGATTTCATTTAAAAAGGTTGATTTTAGAGTTCAGTTCCCCTTAAATGAATTCAACAGCACACTACCTGCCAGTACTTTAAGCAGTTTTATATAATTGTCGCAACTGTGCAGTAACACGGGGTTATCCTGTCGGTCGCCAATTTCAACCAAGGTGTATTTGTAGTATACGATCTGCTATATATGATGGCTTTTTTGCTGACAGTTCATATTTTATCTTTATACACACTCGGTGAAAACTACAACGAATTTCAAATAATAATGATGAAAGTTGTTGTAGTGTGTACAGAGTTTATAAAGATAAAGCCAATATGATATATTTAGCAGATCGTATACTATAATACTAACACCTTGGTTGAAATTGGCGATTAACAAAAGAATTCAGTGAAAAATTCAGTGCTATTTCCTGGCTCTATGTTGATATTACTTGAATACAATCTAACTTCTTTGAACTCAGTGACCAACTTCACAAATTCAATTTTCTTAAAGCGACCGTTAGAAAGCCGACTCGGCCCAGTCTTTAAAGGTGCAGTGAAAATGAGGCTAGTCCCAGTCTCATAACTATTCTAAACTGACCTTTTTTTGTAAACACAGTTTTTAAACAAAAAATCAAACACAGTTCACAACAATGACGGTAACGATAATTACAGTGTTCATAGTTATAATGACAGTAATGGTTGGAACGTTGTTCGCGGTTACGACTTTGAAAAACTGAGCCAAGGTGCACTTATTTCACCTCTTTTGTAAATATCGACAATATCGAAATGTCAAACAACTTACCCTCCGTAGTTTTCGTGATCTTCGAACTCATTTAGCATGGATCGTGCTACACTGCTGGTTGTTGCAGAATTATCATTAGACGTAGCCCCCACTTCAAGTATTTCTGCCTACAAATCAAAAAAGGGTAATAAAGGAAATGCTGACTTGAGTTTCACTGCTTTGTTCTCTGTAACAAGATTGCAGATTGTTTGGGATTAAAATTATGCGTTAAACAAATACTAGGCCCCATCGCAGAAAACGCGGAATAACCCGAGTCCACAAATCCACACGAAGGAAAGAAAGAAAATCTTTTGTTTTAATAAAAGCATTTAGTATTATCCTTCAGTGTTATAGGGCCGCATCCTATTGTCCTTATACTCCCACGGCCAAACTTCCAGCTGACTCAGTTGGTTATAGAGCAACGTAGATCTGTTTCGTAGGTCGCGGGTTCAAACCCCGCCGATAATCATTTCTCCTATACGTTGTGTGAGTAACTAGGTTTCTGTTGATGTTTTATTTATTTATATTTCATAACCCGCAAAGGTTGCCAATTACGCGAATACTCGCGTAGTGCAAGTGCCAGTTATTTAAAACAAATGATTTCAAAGGTGCAGTCACAAGTGCAAGTATAAAGCAATCAAGTGAAAGTGAAACAAAAGGGAAAAAAGTCAATGGTTAAGATTAAGATAGTCGGCCAGGGCTGATTTAAATGGTCCAAGAGTCTCCTGTTCAATCAGTTCGTCAGGCAGTCCATTCCATTCTTTGACAGTTCTTTTAAAGAAACTATATTTGTAGGTATCGCTCTTACTGCTTAAGTTTATAAAGCGCTTTAGGTGGAATGAGCTCGTAATATGGGTTTTCTTTTGGACATAGTCTGGATGTTGTAGATCAACGAAACTTGGGTCGTCATTCCACATTTCTAGTTGCAAGGCCGCACTCGAATCTGTGTGTTGAATATTGGTTCTATTGTGTCGTGGTCTGTCTCTTCTACTAAGGGAAGAAGTCAAAACAATGGTATTTTTAAGGAGCCCAATTTGGTCGGGGGAGGTGGTGGGTGGCGGCACATACCCCCTACCCCACATCTCCCCACTTTTTCAGAGCTCAATTTCTCAAAACCTGATTTAGGGTATTGGTTTATATTGTATTATGGACTCCTCTCTCCACAAAGAAGGCGTTTGTGCAAGCACTTCATCATCTGTTTTATTGAACATGATATTTGCTCCTGAAACTCAGCATCTTTGAAAAAAGGTAGTGGGTGGCGGCACATATAATACCCCACCCCCTAAACTGGGTCCCTAAGAAGTACCATTGTTTTGACCTTTTCCCTAACGGAGGGCAACTATGACTATAGCGGACTATCTAAGACCCTCAATACCACAGGTAAACGCATTGAGACAATGCATAACGCGTACTAAGCACAGTTATTAAGATTATCATTATTATCATTTTTATTACTTTTATTGTTATTACTATTATTATTATTATTATTATTATTATTATCATTATCATCATTATTATTACTATTATTATAATGATGTGAGTAAAAAGAGAATGAATACTTTTTATTGTTTTTGCCGAGAGGAACGGATGGACTCTCTCTCCTCTCCTTTCTCGGAAAGAGAAAAAGGTGAGTTTTTTTATATAGGATGCGTGGCGTCTGGACATGGGAGGGTTAAAAAAACTAAATGCAATAGACACAATCCTTAACTGACCGTAACCCAGTAGCTACCCAATCCTCTCTTGAGCTCATCAGGCCAGCGCTAACCAATCACAGGTTAGCCCGCAGCAGAAGCTGCTACTCATTCATAGAGCTGAGTCGACTGGAACAAGTCGGGTAAAGTGCCTTGCTCAAGGACACAACACAGTGGTCTGACTCAACTTGCAACCGTAGGGTTATGAGTCAAACATGCTTACCGCTCGGCCACAACGCCACAAAAAACCTTAGTTTTACTACTTTCTGATTGATGTACCAAAACGATACCGGAGAGAATAGATGATAAAAGTCATCAAAAATCTTCAAAATAGAAGTGTTATGACATAATTGCATACATGTTCAAAGCGACCAGATGTTCCTCCTGGATTTAAGGTGCTCTGTATGTTGTTTTTGTTCTCTTTGGCCCCGTGCTTACGAAGGAGACCTGCCATTTCATTGTGGCCGTTCTCAAGGGCAGCATCCAAAGGCGTCTGGCCGGTGTTATCTCGTTTGTTCACGTCACATTTACCCTGAGACGAACAAATTAGCCATGCAGCTTGAAGTCAGAAATTTCTTGCATAAGAATGTTTAACAACAAAAATTTATTTGGGGTAAAATACGCTTGTAGGGCACAGCGGGGGAATAAAAGCTAGAAGGTAAGCGAGGACCACAATTGTATTGCTTCGTTCTTTTTGTTCCAGAACTGCAAAATGATTATTTTGGGTTTTATTTCTAAAAGTAGCACAAATATAGCAACATTAAAGGTTTGCTGGGTGCTGATCTTTTTTGTTGTTTACGATACCATCCTGTTCGCTTATATATTAGGGACTTTAAGAAAGGCCCGAGGACAGCAACATCAACGGCAGCAACTTGCAAGAAACTTATTTTCGACCATGTCTGGGTCACTTTCCCCTCTCATTTTCCCCATTAACGCTTTGTGAACAGAAAAAAAATTAAATTTTCCTTTATTTATTTTGATGAAGGTAAAAAGGAAAAAGATAACAGGAAATTTACACAAAATGAACCGTGCGCAAGCAGCATGAAATTAAAACAGCTCGGGAAACTGTCACGAGAAAATATTTCGTTCTCTTTGACGTATCCATAATTGTTCCCAAGGCAATGGCCGGCTTAAGCCCGTTCATAGGCAGGACTCAATAATGATGTCATCGAAATACTTCCGGTTTTTACCTGGACACCCGAAAACGACAATTTGGCGTTTTCAAAACCCTCCGGTGCGCAAAAACGTTTTCGGGTGAGCTAGTAAACAATGAGAAAATAACTGGATACGCGTGATTTTTCCCTAATGCGAGTTTGAATCAATCTGCCAGCAAGGATTATCAAAATTTTAAAGTTTTCGGGCGTACTTACTGTCCTCAGGAGTAACCGAGCAACCTCGATTTTGTTGTTTTCTGCAGCAAGTAAAAGAGCAGTTGATCCTTTTTCGTTTGGTAAATCGATGAACTCCAACTTGTCGTGGTCATATTCAATCAGTTTCTTGACGGCACTGGGAACCAAAGGAAATCAAACACTTTGTTCAATTCAGACAACGATAAGGGTATCGCACTAAGAGGTCAGGAATGACAGTCCATCATAAAATGCAATCGCGTAATTAAAGATGTACTAAAACATAGAGTTTAAACAATAGGATTTCAACAACAATAGAAGAGATTGCAAATGGCTCCATAAAATAAAAGTCTAAGTAAACTGCGGCTAGTTCTCGAAATCTTGTGGTGTATTTGGCATGTATCGAACTTTTGTATATTTTAATTTTTTATCCTCTGTCTTGCAGTTTTGAATTTTCTCACAAAAATGGCTTGCGTTCTCGGCATTAACGGCAGAGCTAAAAGTCTCTGTTTTCCTTAAAGGGGAACTGAACGCTAAAATCAACACTTCTGTAATGAAACCCTTCAGATGTTGAGGACATATCTAAAATGTTTTTCTTGAGTCGCGCTGATTTTTTGAGAAATTCTAGTTTGTATGTGCGTGTTGCGAGTCGTTTAGGGTCATTGAGCGTGCGCGCTTGTCGTCTTGTCAACGGTAAACGAAGGTAAAGTGTGACGTTGGTTATGGGGAGCAAGCAAGCGCTTGAACTGTTTTTGTTGTTATAAACTCGTTTACATAGTCAAAATGAAAGTTACAAATTACTTTTTGTGCGATAGCTCAGTCGAATGATGAATTTTTTCAGTCCGAGCCAGGGCCATATCTGACGTCATATCCTCACTTTCTCCGCGTAATCCGTATTCCTGAGCCGCCAATACAATGCGGCAAGTGACGTGTTTTAAGCTCGAATTTCTCGGAAAGTCAGCGCAATACAAGGAATTGTTTTAATATCGTTTTTACGCTCAGTTAAAGGTTTTGTTTGGCAAAAGTTGGTTTTAGGGTTCAGTTCCCCTTTAACAAGGGTTTAGAGTTTCGGTATTTGAAGTTCAGTCTCAGTTTTTCGTATCGT
Source organism: Hydrozoanthus tunicans (assembly GCA_026413305.1). NCBI lineage: Eukaryota > Metazoa > Cnidaria > Anthozoa > Zoantharia > Hydrozoanthidae > Hydrozoanthus > Hydrozoanthus tunicans. Next base: position 6,886 of record JAOBAT010109512.1, read on the forward strand.
AACGTCTCTCACATTATTCATCGCTTTCCAAAGTCTTTGGCTCGGGTTTTAATCATCTCGTTTCGTCATGTCTTACTTTATATGTGTTTTTTAAGGAGAAGTTAGATGCCTGGGACTGAGAGGGTTAACCAACAATATGACTGATTAACTTTTGGCGAGTTTGTTTTTTTTGTTTGGTATGAATTGGCAGAATAACCGTCAGTTCCCCTTTGTACAAAAACACAAAATGCGAGGCACTGGAAGGGTTTCGAAAAGATTTGTTAGAGACAAACACATATTTTAACTATAGACGCTTTCGTCGAGAAAAAAATCGGTTTTTGTCCTAAGAGGGAACCCAGCTTACACCTCCGTTGTAGTGCAAAGACTCAAGCTCGAGTGAAGATGCATTTAACCTAGGCCCAAGGGAAACCAACGAGACTAAAATATTAGTAAAAAACGAACGTATCTTACTAAGTGTTTCCAAGCCAGGAGGCATGATGGAGTGCTGTGTAACCACCCACGCCGGCGAACGTAGGATCATAGTCTGAGGACTCCAAGAGAATATCCGTCATGGTGTTTTTCTTCTGTTTTATCGCATAAGTGAGAGGAGTGTCTCCTCTCATGTCCTGTGAAAGATATGAATAGGGAAAAAATCTTTTATGCATTTTTTGGCCCTACATTTATCCTGAGTTGAGCAAAGGGTACGTGCAAAACTTTTAAAAATGGGAAACGTACATTTTGGCAGTATAAAAACCGATAAAACTTTTAACAAGAGAAAATAAGTAAGTAGGTAAGTAAACAGATAAATAAGCAAATAACTGAAGTAAAATTAGGTATTTCATTAAACAAGTAAGAAAGTAAGCAAGTAATTAGGTGAGTATGTAAGTTAGTAAGCATGTAATAAAGAAGTAAGTACATAAATTAAGTAACTATGAATTATGTAAGTAAATTAGTAATTAGGTAAGTAGTCTTTTTAAAAAAAAGAAGTTATTCTGGCTATAAATATTAAAAACTATGTTCTAAAACCACCCCTCCGTTTCGAACCGTTCCACGTTCTTCACCAGGGAATTAAAGTGATAAGATAAAATAAAAGCAATGTTCACATTTTAAAAAGCCAAAAAAATGCTAATCTCTTTCTTTTCTAAAAGTCAAGTTTAAATAATCCTAGGGAGATGTAAGTCTCGGTTTAGTGCCTTTTGTCCACAAACATTGATCTCCCATGTCTCAAGGATTCGTCTATCACCCCACTTCTCATTTGTTCGTAACATATCAATTGAATCCCATGCAATTGATTGACCTGTCTTCGCAGATTTCTTATTTTCCATCTTGTAAACAGCTTTTTTGTGCTATCAAGTTTTCTATTGCGCAAAGCTGCCTTTTTGTCTCCCCGAGATACCTCTTTTCGCAATCACTACACGGAATTTCATAAACGGCAGCCCGAATTGGCTCTGTTGGCACTAAATCTTTCGGCCCAGGAAATAGTTTTCCAATGGTTTTATGTGGCTTTACCGCAACTGTTTATGTCATAAGTGTTCAGTATTCTGACTCTATCGTACCTCTAACATTTTTGTCTCCCCGAGATACCTCTTTTCACAGTCACTGCGTACACGGAATTTCATAAACGGCACCCTGATTTTGCTCTGTTGGCACTAGATCTTTCGGCCCAGGAAATAGTTTTCCAATGGTTTTATATGGCTTTACCGCAACCCTTTTACTTGTTAAGTATTCTGGCTGTGTCGTACCTCTAACAAAATCTGTTTTTTTATCATTAGCTGGCGATTTTTTTTTTTTTTGATGTCATTTTGGGCCTATTTGAATCGAGGATAAAGCTTTTCAGATAGTCGTTTTTTCACTGATTACACGGTTACGAATAGCGTTGAATTTTTCAAAGGTCTCAGTCATGTAAGACTTGATGAGTATCTATATATGTCATATCTTTGTTCACGTCAACTCCTGTTGAACATAACGTTCAGGTTGCTGTTTTAAGACTTTCGATTCTAATGACAACACTTTTGAAGACCGAACTGCTAATCTCATCGACGATTTTGTTGAAACACTAGATTTTTGTCTGTTTTTGCCTTTATAACATTATAACATCTTATCACTTCCCCTGATGAAGACCGTGGAGTGGTTCGAAACGGCGGGATAATTTTAAAACATAGTTTTTAAGATATTTAGCCAGAGTAACTTATTTTTTTAAATCGATGCGACCTGGTTTCTTTCCAAAGTTTTCTAGGTAAGTAGTAGTAAGTAGGTAAGCAAATAAGTAATAAAGTGAGTAAGTAAGTAAGTAAGTAAGTAAGTAAGTAAGTAAGTAAGTAAGCAAGTAAATAAGTAAGTAATAAATAAGTAATGAAAGTAAGTAAATAAGTAATTAAGTAAATAATTAAATAGGTAACTAAACAAGTAAGTAAGTAAGTAAATAAGTAATTAAGTAAATAATCAAATAAGTAACTAAGCAAGTAAATAAGTAAGTAAGTAAGTAAATAGGTAAGTGATTAAGTAAATAAGTAATTAAGTAAATAATAAAATAAGTAACTAAGCAAGTAAATAAGTAAGTAAAGAAAGAAAGAAAGTAAGTGAGTAATTAAGTTAATAAGTAAGTAAGAAGGTGAGTAAGTTAGAAAGTAAGTAAGTAAATAAGTAAGTAAGTAGGTAAGGAGGTAAGTAATTAAGTGAGTAAGTAATAGTTAGTAAGTGAGTAAGTAAGTAAAATATTCAAATAGTTATGTATACCTTCGTATTTACTGTTGCACCTCTGTGCACCAGAGCCTTTACTGCCTCTGGGTGTCCCGTGAGCACAGCTAAATGTAAACTGGTGGTGTAGTCGTTTACGGACAAAGCGTTTGGATTAGCACCATAGTCAATCAAAAGCGACACAATCTCGCCTGTCCGATCTCTAGAAGAGTTGGTTTTGATTGTTATCAAGTGTCAACATATTTATACAACTACAGAGCTACTTGCAAAACCATGTTGACATAATTTCACCAAACTAATATTTCATTGGATGACTTATGATATAGTTCGTTCTTAAAGTTTAGCCAATCAGATTAACGGTTAAGCAATACTACAGCACCTTTCTGCGTTCCAGTATCGTTGACCTGCCTAGTTCTTACTCAATCGTTATTTCACTATTATGAAGTATTTTAGAAAATAGGCAGGTTATGATTGGTTAATAACTCCACCATGGCCGGTCCCGAGCCCGGATAAGAAAGGAGAAGGGTTGGGCGAGGGGTTAGCAGCCCTTCTTGAAATAAAAGACATTCATTTAGATTGCGAACTGGCGTCATCTTGCATGATTTATCTTTAAGGTCGCGGCTTAGAAATCACCCTTGAAATTACTTTTTCGCGAATCCCGATCGGATGTTCTTAAACATATAAAAAAATTTGGAAGTGGAGCCTCCCTTAACCCTATCCAGACTGCCAGACTGGATGGGATGGGGTGGGGGCAGAAAGAACCTGCACTGATTTTAAAGAGTCGTCATTCCCTAAGTACATTCATCTGATTGCCTATAAATGTTTTGCTTTTTCCTCATATTCAATAAAAATAGAGAAATATGATAAAATTTGGTAGTTAATAAGATCGGTGTTGCCATGGTAACGTCACAGTGGCGCTTACTTTAAAAAACTGCTTAAAATTCATTATTTTATGAAACCCTACTTAACCTCCAAGTTTTGTTTCCATATCTTTTACCATTTTAGAGTTATAGGTCGCGGGTACTTTCTGCCTCCCACGGGTTCAAGTTGCCTCAAAAACCCAACCTGGATAGGTGGTCGTCTAATACATAAATTCGAATGGTCGTCTAATACACAAATTTAACTTACGCTCTTGCTGCAATCCTTAAAGGTAGCCTCCCATTTTCATCCTACAGATCAAAACAATAACAACAGCGTTAGATTGATCAACCAATTTTTACCAATATTCCTCATTTAGCAAGGTCTATCCTCTAACGTAACAAAGCATTTTACTTGATATGCACTTTAAGCAACAAAAGAGCAAAAATAAGTTTTTGTACGCCAGCAATGGAAATGGATGGAGTACTAAGGTTCTGGAGCGCAGGTCAGCCCTAAGCAGAGCTGGTGCTCATTTATGCAACTGAGTCAACTGGAACAAGCCGGGTAAAGTGTCGTGCTCAAGGACATAACGTATTTCGAGTCAGACGCGTTTACCGCTCGGCCCCTGTGACAGTTTTATCGGTCTTTTTTAACAGCTTCATTGAGTATGATTTTCAAAAAAACACAGAAATTATAGTACAACATCAATCAACGAACTAGCACTAAAGAAAGTTAGGACCCAATTAAAAGAGTCCCATGCGAGGTACGCGGGGCCTATGTTGAAAACAAAACACATGAATAAAAAAAATTATGGACACATAGGAACTTCACCAAAAAGGAAATGTATAAATTAGCGATTGCAGGAGCAGTTTCTGATCATTGTCCAAGTACAGGTGTAGTTGTTTTTGGCATTAAAAGAAGTCCTAAGTAATTGTGAAGTAGAGAAATTGGTAAGTACTGTTCGCTGCTACTCTTAAACGCTAATGGAAGGACCACGAGAACAGAAGATCTTATTTATGGCTAAATTGTACCTTTATTGGCTCTGTACATCATACATTAATTTTGGTGCATAATGATATTGTAGCCTGCCTAGAAGGTGCAAGGGGATTGGGGAGAGTGCAGAGGACTGACCTTTGTTCCTCACTTTCCCCAATCCCCTTGCGCCGACTACGCAGTATGTTTCAGTTCTACCTAAGTTGAGCGTCGGTTAAAAGTTTAAAATGTTCTTACAGATTAAAAGTTTTCAGATGACACACGTTAGATTCTTTTCATGGCACTGTGTTTTAGACCAAACACTATTCATTTAGCTTGTTACTTACAACAGATTATGTTGCCCATTACCTTTTGCTTCAACAAGAAAACCAAAAAGTAAAAAACCTTACCGGTAGATCCACAACAGCACCATGGTCAAGTAAAAACTTTATCAACTCCAAAGAACCGTTGTTGCACGCTAAATTAAGAACTGTTCCGCCGTTGACAACTGGCTCGTTGACCTTTGTAAGGCAAGTTCGAAGTCAATAAAAAACAGTCTTTATTATTTCTACTGCTGATTACTACGGCTGCTATATCAATATCTTCCATTGCTGTTGCGTAAAAGGAGGGAAATCTATCTTTACTCTGCTGTGAGGCTTGTACCACTGACAAAATAAGATAATATAACTCAAGTGCTGAAGGTACACTCGACTTAACTTTAACACCCGAAGGTGGCAGTGATCAATGTAGGCGATGTGTTGGCCCATTTATTGTCTGTCTGAAGATCACGAAAGCGTGAAATTCAGAGTAACAGAAAATCTATGTGTCGTCTTTAAAAGAATTGTATTCATTTATTTCGGGCATTGGGCATTGTTCTTGTCTGGCGCGACTACCTGTCTTCTTTAATAACATAAAGTACAGTATATTTACTGAAAGAAGTTTATCTTTAGAATACAAACGTACCGCTTCCGGTTTCTTTTCCAAAATTTCTTTCACTTTTTCTAGATGGTTAAAGGATACCATTGCACCCAGATTGAAAGAGTCAGCGTTGAGAAGGTCCTCAAACTGTTGCTTTAGCCATTCTAGGTGAAAGCATATTAAAATTGTCTTTATTACATTAGTAAAATCATCAGTTGCGCGTTCTTCCAGTGATACTGTTGCTGGACAACCTCTGACCCGAAAGGTAGTACGCACACGAACAAACAAACAGTTCCTTATAGTTAAAAACATTATGATCATATCGATGCGAAACTAAAATAGTGAACAATTACAATTAAACAAAATTTTTCTTTATTTTATTGCAGCTACACTGGAGACTCCCCCTTGCATATTTCTCATTTTCAACATTTCAAAATATTTGTGATTCGAACGTCCGTTGTTGTTGTATCCAAAACTAAGGCACCTCCACTGCCTATCAATTTCTGGGCGACCATTCAAGGTGAAAGCATATTTAATTATTGGCTTGATTAGAGCTCTGCACCGGTATCGATATCGCAGAGGCCACGGGTTCGAATCTTATTGAAGCCTGCAAGAATTTATTTTTTTAGTTGCTTAAGAATAAATTGCGTTCATAACCACGAAGAAAGTATCATAGCGTAATATTCAATCATTCTCACCAAATTCTACCACGTATTTGAACGTCATCTGGCGCACAAACTGTTTAATTTTTCAAAAGACTAGAGCCACTGGTACTACTCAAGTTTTATCCTATGCGATCACAAGCGTAATCGAAGTCGTAAAATGTAGTCGTACTCGTTGCCGTAGACGTAATCGTAGAAGTAGTCGCAGTAGTCGTAGTCGTCACAGCAGTCGTAGTCATCGCAGTCGTCGTAATAGTCGTAAACGTGGTCGTAGCTGAAGAAGCCGTAACAGTCGTAGTAATCATAGTCTCATGTCATACAACGAAGTGTGTGGCTAGTTCATTTTTTATTATGATGTAAGACAATGATCTGCTGCAGGACGCTGGTGAATAGACAGCCTCAAAAACTAGAATAAATACTCACCCAACATGTACAATGCAAAAAAGCGAAAATATAACAATATCATGATATCATAAAATAACGAGGAAAATATTTCGTATTGTTAAACTTAGACTTTGTATCATATCAGGAGTTGGATTTTGTTGACAATTACCTTGTATTCTTACTTTTCTTTTTCCACTCTTTATTCCTTCTGCAACTCAAAAGATCATAAATGTTACCAAATTGGAAGTTAATTTATTGGAAGAGTGCACAATAATGCAGGATCAAACAGCCAAATTAAAGTTGCTAATTGAGGATATCACTCTTCTACTTTTTGTACATTTCTATGTGTTTATAAGCATAATAACGATAATAATAGTAACATAATTAATAATAATAATAATTATGAATATCATTGTTATTATAATTTGTATTAGCATTCTTATTATCATTATCATTAACATCTTTATTTGAGTGTCGATGTGATTGCACTTGCCCAGTATATTTAATAATAATAATAATAATCAGTGTAGAAGTTTTGCAACTTGGTGTTGTATATATAGAATGAAGGAAATCGCCTCTCAAGTTTTGAGTGATCAGAAAACATTCTGAGTCACTGACGGGAATCGAACCCGCAACCCTCTGAATACCGGTCAGATGCTCTACCCACTGAGCTACAGAGACTCACATGGGGAGCAGAGTTACACGATAAGTTCTTGTCTATTCCCCGCTGGACAAGATATAGAATAGACAAGAACTTATCCTGTAACTCAGCTCCCCATGTGAGTCTCTGTAGCTCAGTGAGTAGAGCATCTGACCGGTAATCAGAGGATTGCGGGCTCGATTCCCGTCAGTGACTCAGAATTTTTTCTGATCACTCAAAACTTCAGAGGCAATTTCCTTCATTCTATAAATAATAATAATAATAATAGTAGTCTTTAATGGTCACAAGATAATAAAACTTTGTAACGGCAAACAAGTTGTTAATATTGTTAGTGCACAGATCGTTTTTAACTTTATACATTAACACGGCTCTATGTAGCCAAGCTGTTTAATTATTATATCAGTTAGACAGCAAAGAATCCGAACTGGTTAGAGATAGACATGGTGGGTTCACTCTGGGATCACCGGACAACCGCATTCAAATCGGACACCCTAAACATTGAGCAACGCTGCACTCATTGAAACTAGCATGCGTGCGCACGTTAACTTTCCTTTTTTACATTGGTGAAGGCTGAGCTGGGTTACATAGAGGATATTACATGGCCACTTTGAGATACGAATTTTATCTTCGAGTGTTGAAAACGTATCTCACGAGTGAGCTGCGCTCACTCGTGAGATATTTTCAACACGAGAAGATAAAACTCGTATCTCCAAGTGGCCA
>JAOBAT010109523.1:6523-37900 GCA_026413305.1 Hydrozoanthus tunicans
TCGTGCTGCTCGCTTAGAAAGGTAAAACAATCCCTTTTCCATGCACCATCGAACGGCGGGAAAAAACTCGCGCCAAAGCGCACCATGTTCGTGATGCTCGTACAACCGTTTATAAGGAGACGTGTTTGTTTTGAGACGTGCTTGGCTAGAAACTTATTTCTGCTTCGACAAATGACTAGCCAAAAATATATACAATAGGTTATTTTCTGCTTTAACAAGTGCCTCTCTAGAAACAAAATAATGTTTGTTTGCTTTAACGAGAGATTAACCATAACGAAAACATCTATAATTGTGATTTGACAAGGGATTGATTAAAAGACAAAAGGACTACACTAGTTTTTGTTCGACAAATGACTGGCTCAAAACAATTTGATATGTTAGTTTTTGTTTTGACAAGTGACTCACTAGAAGACAAAATATTTGTTTGTTTTTCGATAAGCGATTGGCTAAAGGTTAACAACAGATAAAACAATATAAAACGATATCGTATTTTTATAAAATACTTTTTGAGTACTATTACAAGTAAAACATTGTTTTTAGGGTTTATATTCTACCAACTCCTTGTTTTTTAAATTTATAGCTTTATGTTATCGATTCACTTTGGCTTGAAAACACCTAACTTTTTAAAGACTAATTTTCAGTTGGGTTTAAACGTTTTAGTATTGTTGTTTAAAGTTTAAAGATTTAAAGATGTTAGCATTTAAAGTTTGTGACTTTATCTAGTTTTTTACCGCTTCTACTTGTCGTACGACAGGTTCATGAAATATCGTGGAGTAATACCGTCTGAACGGGGACCAATAAAAGCTTGCGAAGAAAAGCTTGGAACACAAAAACAAACAAACAACAACTGATGAGAAGAAAACAAGTTTTATAATTAATCATTTTGGGGCATTGTACCAAATCTTACGAGATGACATGAAAGTTTGGCTTGCTGAAACGATCCAACTTTTGTGGAGGCCAATACGTCAACTTTATTCCAAAGTGATACTAGTAGTAATAAAAAAGTTTATTTAGTTTATGTTCATAGGCATAAACATGTCTTGTCCCCTTCTTTGAGCTCATTTTAACTCTCAACTTCGACTTGGGCAAAAAATTGTCAAGCTGAACTTGTACATAGTCCGTTTGGAACGAGTTAACATTACCAGCATTAAGGTTGAATATATTTATGGCCACTTGAAACAGGAAACCGCAGTATACCGAGCGAATCGATAATGTAGTACATTGGTTATCAATCACTTTTAATACTGTTACAACCAACATCAAAACTGTTGAATAATTAACCAGTATCATGGTATGTAGTTGTGTTTAATGAAGTGTGTGACACCGTAAACGTAAGTTAGATCCATAAACATCGCTGAATGTAAATATAAATATTATCATTACTTTTCTTGGTAGTATCGTTATATATTATAACTGTTATCATTTTTATTATCATTAACATCATTATTTGTTTCTATTGTTATCTTTATCATCACCATTATTATTATTATTTTTATTATTCTTGTTATTATTAACATTACTATCATTATTGAGTACCGAAGTGATGACGTCACAAATATTATTTTTTCTGTTTATTACATTTTGATTCCCAATTTGTATAGAACGTCTGAAAAGAGGCTTAAATTTCAAGTTTCTTGAAAATCGGTTTAAAAGCAGCCAAAATTACAAAGATTTGTATGGGGATAACTATATGTTCACTTGCTCACATCTCAGCCGCTTTTAAACCGATTTCCAAGAAATTTGAAATTTAAGCCTCTTTTCAGACATTCTACACAAATTCGGAATCAAAATGTAATAAATAAAAAATATTATTTGTGACGTCATACTTCGGTACTCTATTGCCATTTTATAATAATCGTATATATCTGACCTTAGTAGATAGTCACGAGACACCTCTTACTTGCTATCCCCTTCCACTGTTCCAGCCTCTGCTACAGCTGCGAAAACAGAAAAGAAACGAAAAATCGTATCCCACTGTTCATTTACGCAAAACATACATTCTTTTAAGTAAACAATTGAAACTATATGGAAAACATAGCATTTCCATGACTTTCATAAACGCGAACGACTTTCAATAACGTTGTTTGCATTGCCGGTACCAACATTCAATTGTATCTTTGGACGATCGAAGGTAACGAATATACTTTCAATCTGGTACTATGATTAATCACTAACACCAATAGAAAATCAATAATTGTATAATATGACAGTCAGTGGCGTGTTAGAGACATACAATAAAGCAACTTGCATAGAGACGCACAAGGAACTGCATCTTCGTACCATCGTTTGTTCAAACGATTAAAGTGTCTATCAAGTTTATTTTTTTAAGTTCCAGATGAAAAGTAGAACTCTTTATAGTAGTAATTTTCGAAAATAATACCTTTTCTCGCCGTTCCAGTTTCATTTTTTAGACTTGAAGCGTGCAATGATGACGTAGCAGGAGGCATATGACGTAGCACGAGGCATGAAGCAGAGATAATCTTTTTTATCTCAAAAAATTCAAACCGTACGACTTCAAAACAAAAGCAAAGAAAGCTTTTGGATTTTCAGTGTTTCCCACACGGAATTTTTCTCAAATTTAAAAGCAGAAATGTTTCGGCTAGAAAGGAATGAACGAGTAAACTGGAAAGAAACAAACTTGCTTACTTATGAAGATAAGGTCTGATTTTAAAGTTAAGGCAATCAGATCAACGGCTTGATAATATCGTAAAATTAGCATCGTTTTACATTCCACTGCTGTTACCCTGCCGACCGATACTTAAAAATACAAAATCAAAAATAAGACTTTTGAAGGAACCACAGAGACCCTGCACTTGAATTATAAAACAAGAGAACTCGAGTATGCAGTACCTGCTTCAACTGGCTTCTCTGTGTCTTTTTTCTCTTCTGCCTCTTGTTGTTTGCGAGCTTCAGCATCTTTCCTTGCTTCCTCCTCAAGCAGTCGGGAGACTCGGTTACCTAGAAGCAATATGACAATTCGGACCTTCACTCAGGGTCTTAAAATAACTGAGGAGAAGGTGCTGCCTTTGCCCTAACATCTGCAAACGGTTAGACCTTCGCGTCTTCTCGGTTAAGGACGTTAAACCGTAGGCCCAGCCTCTCGATCTCCTATCCTCTTCTACTAACTGAGGGCAACTCTTGGGAAATAGTTGTGAGCCGTGTAGAGCGGACTGTCTAAGACCCTCAATATCACAGTCAACTATAAACTATTGTTAAGCGCTTTGAGCATGTACCTATGGAAAGGCGCTATATAATGCTAATTGTTATTGTTGTTATCGTAAAAGAATAACTGATTACAGAGGCTGACTCGTGTTAGAAAAACTCGCTTCTGGTGGAGAGTTAAGCCGCTGCTGTTTGGTTTTAAAAACACATCCGCTGTATGACAAATTTTGATGACATTTACCTTACAACACACAAAAAACAAAGGTACTATATTATATAATGCGCTAGAAATTTAAGAAGTAATTAAATGAGAGGAGACTTTGTATATACGGAAATTAACTAACGCGGATACCAAAGCCACTTTCCAAAATGGGATTTATTTTAAGTTACGGTGTGGCGTTCTATTTGCAACAAAAATTTTTCGTTCGCTAAGTTCCAAGTCCGTTTGATTGTGAACTAATTTTTTTTTTTATCATTTTTCCTCACGACAGCTTGATCGCCAAAACAGTATCAGCGATTTTTATACCCTTCGTCATTGACGTTTTCTGACAAATCATCAGATAAAAAATCTAAGTTGAGTTTCAAAATGTCCTAACTTCTTTTTAGACCTCAGATAACATAGCATCACCACTTTACCACATTCGGCAATGACAGACAAAAAACCTATTTGAGTTCAACCTTTTTAAAGGTTCATTGGTGCTAAAAGTTGTTTCATAAAAAGAGATTTGAAAAAAAGGCCTGCACACAAGTTTTCTTCCGGTGATGATGACTTTACATATCTTAAAAACTATTCATGATATCAAAAAAAATTTTTTGCCTGAAAGATCTTCATAATGGCAATAATGTTTTTTTTCGCATAAGCTCAAAAAAGTGGTACAAACTGGACACCCAATCTCGCAACCTTAGTTATGCAGTTGGTACTGTTTTTACGCGATGCAGTACGTGCTATAAAAGGCCTTATGCATGCTTACGTCAAACTAGTCACTTTCACCCCGAAGCCTCGTATTCAAGAAATAAGTGTGAGTCTTTTGCACGTACGAACCGTGTTCACAAAGGAATTCTTTTCATTTGTGGGTGCTTTGGGATTTGATTTATGAAAATATTCATACTTTCGTGATTCAAAAGCTAGGCCCGCCGACTAGAGCTTCAAGTTTTAAATATATTCCCCTCCCCACACTCTCTCTTTCTCCCCAATAAATACTACTATAAAGGCGATGCAGAGTTTATTTATAAGGCGTCAAAAATATATTTTGTCAACGGTTTTATCTGTTTTAGTTTTTTAAAAGTGCTGTTTATAACGCCAGAGGAACAGAGTTACTTGTTGTTATTAAATCTGTTTGTTATTCTGACTTCATGTTGTGTTTCTGTCTTTGGCTACCAAGAAATAACCCCCCCCCCCACCACCGCAACCCTCTCTAATAAGTCCCCTGTTTGGAAATTCTAAAAATAAATATGCCCCTCCGGGGGCTTATTAGAGCGTTACGGAAACTTTTAAGAATTAGGAACTTCAAGGGTTTTCTTAAGTTTTACTTACTGTCTAGAACTCTTGATGAAAAACGTTTGCTGGTAACGCGTTCAAACTGGGGTGGTTCTCTCATCATGACTTTGTCGTTGTTTCTCGACTGGTGCTGAGTGCGGCCACTGCAAAAAGGAGTTAAACAGGAATGACACTCATTTAGCTTAATATCTAAGGTTGAACCCTCGATAACTCAAGCCCTCGGTAATTGAAATTCTCTGCTACTTCAAAGTAAAACTGATTCTTCCCTTGGATTTGACTCATATCTTTACTATAAATTTAGCCCCTGAAACTCCAAAACCCCGAAAATTCGAAGAAATACTACAAAAAATACCTAACCCGCACAAAAACCTTTTTAATACGATCTCCACACCTTAAGGGTTATATTCAAAAAAGGTTGATTCTAGGGTTCTGCTTCCTTTCAAGTAGGCAACAGGAAATCTTACCTATATCTGAATTTCGATCCCAATTTGATGACGCTCACGTGCTTTGGGGGAAGATCTGCTTGCGCGAGTCTGAATGGATAATGACATAACACGTTTATTTAGAATACACCCAAAATGTACACTGTCTGGAAAGTTCCAACTTTCACAATATTTTTGAGTAACGGTTATTACCACATCACTTGTAAAACTCTCATTCTGGACAAACTAATGGAATAGCCATACCACTGAGTTTGATCAACTTATGTACGGAGAATTTTTAAATGGATATATCCTGCCTAGCAGAAAGCAGGGCATAATCATTATGCCCGCTGTTTTATTTTCATATCCAAGTTAAGTAACCTGTTCCGCATGTGAGTTCCTGTTGCTCAGTGGGTAGAGCATCTAACCAGTACTCAGAGGCAGGCTACGTACACCTTCAGAATTTAAAAAATCCAGGACTTTTTAAACCCAGAATGAAAATATTAAAGTTCAAAATTAGCAATTAATGTCATGAAAATTTGTATTTATTGGACTTAATATAACGACATGCAAAAATTAATTTTCAAGTCTTAGTTGTTACTTGAAACGAAAAACAATGCATTATTTGGGAAATCTAGTTTTTTCAAGAAGATTCTATGAAATTTTCCAGGGCTTAATGAAAAAATTCCAGGGTTGTTCCGGGGCTCCAAAATTTTTCCACGGTTTTCCAGGATTTCCAGAGCCCGAACGAACCCTGAATATTATAGTTACCTGAAAAACGTGTGATGCTCCACACAAACTTTCCAGAGTCTCTTGGCCGCCCTCATTGAGGACAATTTGAACCCCATGGCCAAGCTAGAGTATTCATCGTTCTGAAAGTGTATTCAAAGGGATCAAAACATGGACAGGAACAGTATTACAGGGTTGCCACTATTTACTGGATGTAAAATTCAAGGACTTTTCCAGGACTTTCCAGGACCTTTTCAAGCAAATCCAGGACCTTGTCTATCAAATAAAACTTGAATGCTTAACACCCTTTTTTTCAAAAATCAGTTCCACAATACACATAATCTATTAACAAACTTTAATAATCCGCAGCTTTACGAGTTAATTATTCTTTAAATTATGGTTGAAACGCAAAATAGTACACTGATTTTTATTACAATGTAACATCACCTTTATATTTTGCTTTAAAAATATTTGATGATCAAATGTCCTTCAACTCAATTTTTTTCTCTTCAAGTAAAGTAAAAAACAAAATGTAAACAAGCTTTTCTAGAAGGCAACACTAGGTCTGTGGGTCAAATCAAGGGACAAAATAATCAACCATTAAAGTCGTACTTCAAAACACGTGACGTGTATAAGTTAGTAGTGCGTGAAAGTGACACTTAAAATGAATGCAGATTGGCTGAATCCTAACAATGCAAAAACAACCAATGACAGATTGCTTTAGAAAATAAAGCCTTCCTTGAGTCGTGGTTATGTTTAAGAATGTTTTCACATCAAAAATATTATAACAAACAGAGCTTATTTTCATTAATTTTGAAAGTTAAGAAAGAAAGTTTTGGTCCATTCCAGGATTTTCAAGGACAACGACCCAAATTCAAGGACTTTCCAGGGCCTGGAACTTTTTTCCCTAATTCCAGGACTTTCCAGGATTTTCAAGGACCGTGGCAACCCTGGTATTAACTTACAAAACAAACTCATTACTCTGAAGTCCCTAATAATAGCATAGAACAAAATAGTGGTATAGGGTGCGAAAATCTTTCAAAATTAATAATAGTATAGAATGGAATAGTAGTATAAGGTGGAAAGATTTCAGTTACAAGTTTGTAAAATAAACAGGAATATTAACAAAAAAAATAATCAAATAACTTTTTTCCTTGAAGATGGGTGCTGCTTCTTGTCACAAATGAGGACTGAGGAAGGTAAACACTGAGCATTATGTCCCAGAAGAAGAATATCGATAGTCTGAAAACCTGCAGTGGAGATGATTGGCTTCCGAAACCCAGAATAGGATAATAGTGCAGTCCCAAAAAAAAGCCCATATAGAGTGGTAATTTAGTCAAAACAAATAATAGTACATAATTATTATACTATTATTAAGGACTTCAGGGTAAGCAAGAAGATATGATAATTGTTTCTTTATTCCAGTTTATATTCATGTGAGTCTTGACTAACTTTCAATGAACTTCTAGACCAACTAATATATATACATTCTGTTCTTCATACCAAAGTTATGTGTAGCTTCCAACTTACCTCACTTGGTTTGATCTTCAGTGTAAACTTTTTGTTCTTGAATGAAACTGTCAAGATCTTTGGCCTGATAAAACAGAAAATGCCACAGCCCAATTACTTCTTAGCTCTGCAGCTGTTGTTTTGTTGTTGGGGTGAAAAACTCAAAAACTTGGTAGCCATGCAAAACGAGAGCCAGGGGTGAATATAATTATATTCATTTTGCTTTTCTCCCCTTACTCGTCCACTGTGCTGACCAACTTATCAATCTTATAAGTAATGGACATGCATTTGCAGTAGTTCTGCCTTGATCAAACCACAGTTTTGGGCCACAGTTTTTTTATTGTCCAACCGCAAAAAATAAAAAGACAAAAACTGGCCAGAACTGTGTGTTCAAATATTGTTGCAACAAGAGTTGGATATTCTTCATTAAACAAAGTTTGGAAATTTATTTTTTCTTTGAATCAATAACAAATTTATGACTTATTTTACAAAAAGAAATATTACAAGGAGAAGTTATAACTGACTGGGAGTGAAAGGTTAAAAAAGTTACAGTATATACTAAACATTGAAGCTAAAAATTGAATAAAACTTTATAATATGCTCATAAAATATGTCAGGCCCAATGGGAGGGGGTTGGGGATGCGATGGGTGCACTCGCAAAAGCCTAATGAAGGCCCATTTTTTCTCAACCAGCTATTCAAAAAAGCAATACCCTCTACCTGCACCTACTGAAAACATTATTTTTAGTTAATGATTTGAAAAAATGCAAATTAAAAAACATCTTAAATATAGTTTTAAAGAACTGTTCTGACTAATTTCACTGTTTGTGTGAAACTATGTTGTTCTCTGAAACTATCAAGAATCGAAGTAACTCAGCCAAAAGGTTATGAATTATCCATGTTTTTAAGTTGGTTCTGACTGCCTAGATGTTTTAGTCACAGGCAACCTGGTTTTCAAATTTTTCCCGGGAAGCATTTCCCCTGACCCCCCTATAAAGTTTTGTGGTTCATCTCCTTGTTTGATTGCACCCTCTTTCAAAAAGTCCTTGCTGCAGGCCTCTAGGTAAAGGTAAAGGTAAAGGTATCTTTATTCAACATCAGTAGTTCCTTCAGCTCTCAGAGAGTGCTGGTATCAATGGAAGCCGACGGTGCGCCCTTTACCCCCTCCCTCTGTCAGTGCTCCATTTTACGGGTATTCAAAGCTACAGCTACACTGATCAGAAGAAAGTTGAAACAAACGCAGTCACCGGGAATCAAACTGGGGACCTCTTGCTCTGAAGGCTGCACACTAACCAACTGAGCTACATGCCTGCTCTAGTACAGAGTTACCAGCTGTGTGCACAGCTGTCACAGCACAAGGAAACTATAGTAAAACAACCAAATCATATCTATGTTTTATAACAATACAGGGCCATATACAGCATGGGTTAAACATTGGGGGGGGGGGGTGCAAAAATGTGAGAAACATTAGGGAGACTTGGGAGGGGGGTGGGTGAGGCTAGCAAAACTTCTATTTTCAAAATTACCTCGATAAGACTGTGACAAGCCTGAAAGGTTTAATCTAAACCAATAATAATTGATTATTCAATCGAAAATCGCTGACACAGCTAGTAGTACGCACCAGACAAACTTGTTGATGAGTCGATTATTGTGGAACACAAAAACTCCCCAGGCTGAAATACCGAGGGTGACAGCTTGTCCTTCTGCATCCTACAAAACAATACAAGTATGGATGGGTTGTAGCATTGTTTGTAGCTTTGTCTTGGACTAAAGGTCAAGTAAGTACAGTCACTTTAAACAGATATATACTAGTAACTTCAGTAACACAAATCAACCTGAAGTACATAATTTTCATGTAGTATTGTTAGTAACAGTTTCACTTAACAGCAAGTCTGTTAGTTTATTTGAAAACCAGATAAAAGTTTAAATTGTAAACAAGCTGGTATACTTTCTTTATAAAATATCACAAAACTTTTCACTTCAGTTCTGGGTGTACACTTCTTTCTTCTTCAAAATTTCATGTAGAACAAGTATTGTAAATAATGATGATGTATAGACAACAAAATGCATGCTAAATTCAAATCACAGATTGTTGACTCAGCTGTATGAAAACCATGGAAACAAGAGATGGGTGTGGGCCTGATAGGACATTTACAGCAGGCTCAAGAAAAGATTATGAATTACAGTAGCTGCAGTGATATTGCTAAAAAAAGATGTTCTAATAACAGCAGTGTCTGATCAAATTAACTCACCCAGGCTTGGTGTAGATCCACTCCATAGAGTGGTAACTTCCTTACATTGTCCAGGTACTGCACTTCTGCATCTGCTGGTGTCATACTTATCTCACTGGCATAGGAAATACATGTTGAAAGAAAATATGAAAACAAGAACTTTAATTTACAAGAAAGATAGAATTTAAACAAACCTTAAAAAGTTATCACTAACTCAGTGCCAATATAAAAAAATGTTCCAAAGTAAATTACATATGCATTATGGTTAATTTTGTTCTAATTATTGTAATATTTAACAAAAATAGTAATTTCTAGTACTGTAACTACAAAGTAGATAATAAAATTAACAAATCAAAATAATTCCTTAAAGAGCATATGACACGAAATCAGTTTTTCAATTTTCAAAAAGTATACTATAAAAAACATTGGTTTGCCAAGTTTGACAAACATACGATGAAAGTACGCCAAGATACAGTGTGTAGACTTTTGAATTTTTCCTGCTAAAAGTAATCCCTCCAAAAGAGCAACAAGATGATGTAACAGGTCACATGCGTCTCTTCTCTCTGATTTCGTGTCATATGCTCTTTAAGAAACAAAGTGGAAAGAACATATTAAGTTTAACAAACATAATTCATTTATTGATTCCCCAGAAATAAAACATCAAATAAAAGTTGATGTCACTGCCTTTCTGGAAAAACCACACATCTGTGTGCAATTTTTTCTGGGGAAGCAACATTCTTAACAATCACTCAAAAGGTAATTCTTAAGTTATTTTTGCCCCAATGCATGTTGTAGCATTAAGTCTACAATAGTTACTGTGGTTTTGTCCAAACACTTGCAAAGGATTGCCGGGGAAAACCTGGAAAGTTTGTTTATTTTTACACCATTAAAGTTTGTGAGCAGCTATTATGAGAAGTATTCAACTAAGTACAATATGAAGAGTCAATACTGGAGATTGGAAGAGTCTACAGTAACTATCATGGACTTGTCACATTAATTTTAATGTCTGGCAATCCAATTGTACAGGAAAGAAAACTTACGAATGTCTCTTGTGGAACTCATGAACTTTTTGGAGCATTTCTGGTGGCTGAAAAACAATTACTTTTTATTAAACAAACTCTTAGCTTCCATTAAATCAACAAGAAATCACCAATTTCAGTTCAGCTACAGCAATCTAATTAATATATCAAGTGTTTCAAGGGGTGGGAGAGATAACTTTGACTGATGGGTTGATAATGCAAGATGTCAAAAAAAATAATTTCAAAAGTCACTGATACTGAGTTTTTAAGACAAGTTGTAAAACGTATTACCAGGACCATGTCAGCACCACTCCCTTCAAGTATCAAAGTCACCATACTACTAATCATTTAGAATACACAGAACTTAAAAATACTTAGTGCCAGAAAGACGAGTATTGCCAAGCCTATGTACATCATTGAGATGACAGGAGGGCTTACATGCTAATTCATGATTGAGAATGTCTGACATTGCACACAACTTACAATATGTAGAATTTAGACATTTGATCTTTCAAAATAATTACCCCACTGTCCCAAGGATTTATTGGAAACATTACACATCATTGATGTTTGAAACTGTCACATATGTGATAGAAAACATATTTCAAGCTGTGTCCTTAATCACTTCTAAGCATACCTTACTAATATTTGCTGACCATGATATCTATAAGTATAAGTAGTCACCTGCTTCGGACAAAATTTGAACTCTTCCAAATAGTTACTATGATGATCCTCGGGGTCATAGTCTCCAAGCTCGGCTGTGGGCAAAAAAAATTAATACAACAATTATTTTTAGTTGAAATAACTGACCAGGAAATATGAATAAACAATGAAAAATGTATTGTATTCCATAACTCAACCCTTTCAGCCCCAGCCAGTTTATCAACTAGTTTTTTAACTGGAGGAGTTACAGTTTGGACAGGAAATAAAGTTTGAAAATGACCGGACTGTTAACAAAATTATAGTGCCAGCAAATGTGTTAATAGATCAGACGTTTGCCAATCAAATATGAATCTTAACACTATCAGCTTTTAAAAGCATATTCAACTGGCTTTAAGGGGTGGGTCAGAAAGTGCTGGGGAAAAGGGGGCGAGCTGGAAAATTTTGAATTTGTAAGACTGATTTTTAGATGGCCTATCCTCAAACTTTTGCTATCTTTTTTTCCACCCTTATGTTGCTGCCAAAAAACCTGATGACCTACCCCATATAATTTTATATGCATATAAAAATATCTCCCAGTAGCATACGCTAAGGTTCCACCCACTCTGACAGAAGTGATTTCATGTAAACCAAAATGAGACAATTATCTCATTCAGCGTTTTACAAAGATTGAAAACTAGAAACAACTATTTAATTTAATTTATATACTATATTGAAGTGGATAAATACAAGGAGAGTTTCCAAGACACATATTAAGTTTTTCTGCATTAAAATTATGCTGTTTGTACAGGCCTGTGCACCTTCACGAACATCAGTCAGAGTTTCCAAAGAATCGTCTTGATTGGTAGGTTGTAGCACAACTTCCAGCTCTCGTTCTGAGGTTTTCAGCTTCCTCTGCACAAAATTAATGTCTTACAGCCCATTCCTCAAATGTTGAGCATAGTTTTTGTTGGCCCGCTCCATTTTGCGTGCACAAAACAATGGCCCAACCCCTTCTATACTTTCTGACCAGTCTCTAAGAGTTTTTTTCCAGCTTCTTTGTTGATACTAAGGCTTACCTTGCACAATAAAGGATCCAAGGAGTGCATGAATAGGAATTGAACACTGCAATCTGTGGAACAAACAAGCAGGTTTAGGTTTACCAAAACTTATCATTTCACACAAAAAAATATCATACAGATAAGTAAGATACAGCACAGGGCTCGAAATTGCGACCATTACAGTCGCCAATGTGACTAACTTTTTCTCCTTGGCAACTAAATATTGACGTAAAGTTCCCACTTTGGTGACCTGAATTTTGCATGATTCAGATGTACAATAAAGCACTAACGTTTATAAGAACCTCTTATCTCGTCTTGCTTTGCATTCGTCGTAAAAGAATGGGCCAAATCACACAAGCAGAAAGCTTTTAGAGAAATAAGTTCATCTGCTCCTGAAATTGTCGTGCCACAGCTTCCAGATGATGTCTTTGCTTGGCAAGATAGTTTTGTAGAAGTATGTATTTTTTTGTTTTCGAATTTTTGTATTTAAATTGTACGAGTGTGTCCCACGCCATGCTGAACAATATCAAACATTTTCAAAAAGTGGAACCCGACATTATTTTGATTATACAAACTGGGGACTTAGAATTCGCATCTGGTGCCTACATTTCTCCAGTTGGTCGCCAAAAATCGACCTAACAATTTTTTTAACTTCGAGCCCTGAAGCAGCATACAATGCACGTTCTGATTGACTGTGTTGATGCACTCTCAATATGAACAGAGTGTACAGATGTGCATCCTCAGATCTATCGGCTGTTCATGTCTTATTTTTTATAAATTAAAGAAATATAAAACTTATTTGCTTGCTAGTGTTCTTTGGCAGAGACACTTGACAAGTGAACTTTTTTAGCTCACTCAAGAAGTGTGAGAAAAACTCACCTGTGGCTCTTTTTTTCTCTTTCATGAACTAAAAAAAGTTATTGTGACATGTTTCTATCACTAAACAGAACACGCACTTAGCTTGTTTTAAACCACAACTACAGTATATGTACACTAACTCCATCGACACTTAAAAAAATTAATTTATAACAAAAATAATTATGGGTTGGCAAATAACATGCATTGAATAGAGCAAAAGGTACCCAGAATACTCCACAGGCAAGGTTTTTGGTCTCACAAAATACTAACAGTTATTTAAAACTCCAGAGTCCAAAATCATGACTGAACTTTGGATAGTTACTTGTACAGTAAGAAAATCAACTATAACTATAGTTCAGGTTGATTCAGAGCAACTATAAATTAATTATCATTGAATAAATCAAGTCACAAATGCTAAAATAGGTTTTGGTTATAAAAAAGGTTGAACATTTTGTCTTGCTTACCTTCCTTTCAAAAGGTCCTCCCTTAACTGTAGACTGAACATGTATCTGAAGAATTGAAAAAAAACAAAACAATTATATATATTTAATTATATGGCAGTGTTTTCCCTAGACGTGAAAGTAGGTGTTGGAAAAACATAAGTAGGCATTGCAAAAAACTTTTTATTATCCACTCCGCCTTAGAGTTTTTTTTTTCAAACAAATATTTGAAAAGATGAAAAAGTAGGCATCGCAAACTGAAGAGTTGCCGAAGGATGTGATGGCCGACGGCTTATTTTGAAAACACTGTATGGCATAAATCATCCTTTATGTTTTGAAACCTTTTCAAAAATTTGTTGACTGTTACAGTATCTAGCAAATAGCAGCAGTAAACTTCAACAGTGATCAGTCAATATGAACTGAATCAAACATCAACCTAACTAGAACTGATTTAAAATGTTTTTAGAGCTTTGTCTTTAGAAAAATCTTAGTATGATTTCCAGTGAGAGAGTACCATGTCATTTGTAAGCCAGTATATTGCAATGCCAGTGATGTACAACACTTACTGTACAGTTGTAAACTTCTCTTCAAGGCAACTCTTTAAATATATGGAAACTTGTTGTTACATGTACTACAGTCAATATCATCATTATCATCTAATTAATCTTTATCATTAATATATATGAAAACTTTCACACAGGTTTCACACAAGTTTCACACCTGTCTCACACAGTGCCTCCTCATAGTGAGAGGTTTCAAAATGTTTTTCGAATGGAAAGAACTTTTGTTCTACGGGCATTTTGAGAGTTTTCGAACTTTACATACTTTTATTCCAAAAGCATTTTAGGACAGAGTTTTTAAAATGTTTTTCCAACTGTACTTTTGTTTCAAATAAGAGCATTTTGAGAGGTTTCAAAATGTTGTCCGCAACTGTACTCTTTTTCTAAGAGCATTTTAAGAGGTTTCAAAATGTTGTGTCCGACTGTACTTTTGTTCTAAGAGCATTTTGAGAGGTTTCAAAATAATGTCTTGAACTGTATTTTTATTCTAAGGGGAATTTAAAAGGTTTCAAATGTTGTGTCCAACTGTACTTTTTATTCAATATGTCTTGAGCTGTATTTTTATTCTAAGAGCATTTTAAGAGGTTTCAACAGAGAAGTGGGATTTTGAGAGGTTTTTTGCTTTTAGAAAATAGTTGCTTAAGGTGGATTGCAATTTTCAGAGGTTTTTAAGAGGGTGCATCAGCAAACATACCAATAAAAAGAGGTTTTTAAGAGCCAATCATCCCGTAGTGAATTGTCATACAGTATTACTAAAAATGTGTTTTACATGTGCTAAAATACACATATAAAATTGTATAGACAATAGTTTGCCTGTAAAGAGCATCTTTATCTATACTAGTTAATAATTTACTTATAAGACTATCTCTAGGTTAGCTGGAAGTCACCATCACCCTGTAAGGAATTTTTTAGACATGTCTTATCACAATTAAGTAAAAATAGTTAATAAAATAATACATAATATTTAATTAATCATGCATAATAAATTATGTAACAAATGATTTATAGACCAATAAAAAATATGCAGGGGTTTCATCAAGATTAGGAGTAGGTGGGCATTTATAAGATCTTGGATGAAGTTTATTCCCCCTTATTTTGTTATTATGGATGAGATGCTGAAGCAGCTGGGCAAAATACTGTAGTCCTCACAGCCATTTCCCCATTGCCTAGCCCTTGATGAAAACCACAAATATGATGTTATGAAGTGAGCTTGAAGATTAAAGATTAAAGTCTTTGTATTTCTGGAAAAAAACAAACCTTGTAATGTCTTCTGCTAGAGCAACTGGGTTTGGTGGATAAAACTTGACCGCAAAGTAGAAATGAAGAGAACCTGGATACAACAAAAACGCACTGTCACCTTTTAGCTGCACAGAAAACATGTTGTTACATACTGAGGACTAAAACAACTGTACTTCTGTTATTGCTTTTTAGCCATACATGTAGTCATAATGAAAAATATTTTATCTAAGGTAATATTGAAGGAACTTGTGTAAACTTACATATATATATATTGAATATTTATAAAGATTAAAATTAAAACACTACTCAAGAAAAAGCATAAAAAAGGAAAGAAAAACAGTAAAACAGTAAAAATTAAAACACTGCTCAAGAAAAACATAAAAAAAGAAAGAAAAAACAGTAAAACAGTAAAAAAATGTGATTATAAAAAATAATAAGAACTATTTTTAATATGCATTATAATTACATTACAAGTCAAACTTTTAGGGGTAACAACCAAATCCTGTCTGCTGACTGGTTGAAATTTTGTCCAATAACTTCCCATACAGGGCCAGGAAGTTGTTGGACGGATTTCTCATTAATGTGGAAGCGCTGAGATAACCGTTTGTTCTCTTTTACTGATCCAAAACATGAAGCAATGTACTGTGAAAGACCTCAGGCTAATATTTGCCCGGACAGACCTCTCACTCGGTTATTAAGATTTTCTTATTACATCTGATTATTAATTTATCAATACTAAAGTGTGCCCACGTTTGCATACATGTTTCTGCAAACCTTTGCCTTCTTCAGTGCAAAAATGATTTGATTAAAATCAAAATGACAAACTTATATTAAGAAATAGAACAAATTTTACTGTATAATGAATGTAATGGCACAAAAGAAACCCTTGAGAATTAAAAGGGAAATTTTAAATTGACATGTTTGACTTGTTGATTGAGAGAGGGTTTCATTGAATTAATGTAGATAGCTTCTTTTATTTTGAGTTCAGTTTGAATTGAAGCTTGCAATATAATGCTAAAGCAACTGGGAGAATTTAAAGAATGACATTTATCAGAAGCAGCAAGATGTTTATAAATATGAGAGGCTTTATCTCTTGTGAGGTACTCGTTCACACGTATTGAAAAGTGTCAACATGTCTCGCCAACATAGCAGGCATTACATCCTGCACAAGAAAATTTATTAACTACACATGAGCGTAGATTAATTCTATCATCACTATTAATAACCATAAACTGATTGATTTCTATCGATTGATAACACCAGGAGTTATTAATACTCTAGAGGTCACTTTTAAAGTCACTCACACACTTTTTTGTGCTTAGCAGCCTCTTGCAAGTTCATTAACTCAATAGCTCTATGCTACCGATGTATGAACCACATAGAACTTCATTGACAGTACTTACTGTTGTGTTTCATCTGTTTCTTGATAACTCTCAGCCCATCAAGCCAGTTGTACTAAAATTATAGAGAGGACATTATAGTCACCCAATCAATATAGTTAAAGGGCTCAACACTAAAATGGTACATAGGGTGATTTGGAAATTGTCTTTTGTTTCATGTTTCACTCTCTTAGAATATAGGAAAGCCTCACTACATTAGTAAGTTAACCAAAATAGAGCTTTAAAATGTTCCCAATACAAACACTTGTATTGTTGCTGAAGCAATTTAAACAACAACACTTTTCAGTATCTGCAATTTAGTATTATCCATTAAATATATACTTAGCCTATCAAATATTAATTTTAACATTACTGAATTAAATGAAACTTTGCCTGCTTTCCCTATAATATATAGTTTGTGGGTTTAATCTTCCCTTTTTTCCTAACTCCAGCTCAATTTTGATAAATTACACTTGTGGGAAGTTAAAATTATATGATTTGTTTATTTTTAACCTGCAATCAACATGCAACAAGAAACAGTGACGGCACAACAAGCTCACAACTGAATGTCTCATAACTACTGTGCATTATAGCCATGTTCATAATAATTGAAGAGACTGGTGAAAAAACAATATCAGTGGCTTTTGATGAAAATCTTGATTCTCCCTGTACTATCCCTTAAAATATCTCTTCAAAACCATAGGGAGAATTTAGCATTTCATACAAAGTCGCATTTTTCTTGCACAAGACCCCTTTAATTTAATAAGTATGGTTTGACAAGAAGTCTTCTCTAATGATAAAGATATTAAAGGGGAATTGAACTCTAAAATCAATGTTTTTTGAATGAAATCCTTCAAAGTGTTAACACATCAAAAAGTTTTTTTCTTGTGTTGTGCTGATTTTCCGAGAAATTCTAGTTTGTGTTTGCGTGTTTTGGGTCGTTCAGGGTCATTGAGTGTGGGCGTCTGTCAACTTGTCAGTGGTAAACGAAGGTAACAAGTGACATACATTATAGGGAGTGAGCGCTTGAATTGTTTAAGTTGTCGTAAGCTTGCTTATACAGTCAAGAATCAAAGTTACAACTTATACAAGCTGTGTGCAATACCTCACCCCAATGATGAATTTTTTCAGTCCAAGCCAGTAACTTCTTACCCATATCTGTGAACATAACTCACTCTCTCTCCACTTAGCCCGCCGGTACAATGAGGTAAGAAATGTGTTTTAAACTCGAATTTCTCGAAAAGTCAGCACAATAGTTAAAGATTTTGTTTGACCAAAGTTAATTTTAGGGTTCAGTTCCCCTTTAAAGGAAATCTTAGTCTCTTCAGAACATTTTAATCCATCATATTTTATCTGTAACAACTAATCTAATGAATACCAAAACATGTTTACAAACTACATTTGTACATACTTGTCCATCTTTCTCATCAATGTATCGCAAACCAAAAAACTCTTTCTCTTCAATGCTCAGGTGATTGCATACTTTGAGGAAAAGTTCTTCTCCCTTGGTGTGTCTCTACAATTCAAGAGAAATAAAATAAGTTACTCAAACTAGTAATTTTAGTAAACACCTTCCAGTGACTGGCACATAAACTGTCCAAGAAATGAACAGTTAGTCGAGAAGTGAAGCTTTGAGGGCAACTGAGAAATTTTAAAGTGCAATGGCCAAGCGGGTAGTGAAATTTCCTCTCTTCTTTACACTAAAAGTTGGATAAAAACTTAACTCTCAATTTTAAGCTTAATAATTATTTTACAAAACTTTGGACAGGAGACTTGATAGGTTTTGTTTTGCTTGTTTTTGAACCTGTAGTTTAGTGAAAGCGGACTTGTAGCTTTCTTCTTATTTTCAAATAAGTTTTCGGCCTTTTTGTGTGCACTGTCTGGCACTGCCTTTGAAACTAGGTATTTTTAAATTTCTTTGTCACGAGACTTGGTGAAACAATTAGTTTTCTTGCCTACAACCCAAACTGGATGAGTGACAAAATTTATTTTCATATTTTTATTACTATTATTACTATTACTTTATTTTTTTACCTGTTATTACAATTACAACAACAACAACGAAAACACAGTGGTGTCACTAATATTACACTTTTTATACTTATCAAGTACAAGTTATCAATTGTGTAAATTTATCTACTCACTAACCATACAAAAAAAAAGTTAACTTGGCTCGGTACTCTTGCCCCCATCTGACTGAGGTTACTATAATTTATTTAATTATGATTGCTGATGAAATCAAAAGTTCATTAAGTTTTAGAATGTATTACAATAAGCATGCAATGCAAATTTATTCAGTAGTCAACCTTAGAAACTTGCCTTGAAAACAAAAGAAATATTTGATGAAGCAGTTTAAAATCGGTATATATATATACATATAGAATGAATAAACATGTGAAGAATTAATAAACAACACATCAGTTCTTATGACTTAAGCCAGAGAAAATAATCTTCATTGTGCCAGCAAAACACAACTTTCAGTACGAATGGGAATGTACCAACATGTATTGTTTATCTGACTTGAAACATACACGGTTTTGGGCGAGTTACGATATAGTGAGCAACTTTACAAATTCAATATCAGGCTCCAGTTGAAAATATTTTTACGAATGAGCTCTGGCACACATCCAAATGGTTTCACCTCTCCAGATACCTGCTAAAGCATGTCTGAAAGGTCAAAAAACTGATACATCGACCTGGTCTGGCGTTTATATAAACAGCACGATTTACAAGAAAAATCAAAACCATCGTAACATTCTAACAATGTTCCCAGCAAAAGTAACCGAGAGTTAAATTATGGCAAAATTTCGTCTGATAAATCTTCCTTTCCAATATTGCTAACAGTCGAAGATCGATCCATCAAAAATATGAATGGAAAACAATTCTGAAATGATTTGACAAATATACTTTATCGAGAAGGAACCCACTTTAATGCCATGGTTGAAATATACCAAAGGTTTCTTTTAAGTTAAAAAGGACAACAACCTGTGCAAAAAATTAACTGAATGCCTAGCTGAAAACTTGTCTTCTAGTAACTTATTATTCACAAATCTGGTCCAAGAATAAAAAAGTCATGTACTATATTATAAAATTGCAGATAACCCGAGGCGCAGACGATAACAAAACAACAAAATTCCAGTTTCTTCAATAAATTCTAATGGCACACATTTTCACTTTAATTTCGAGAAGCGAAAATTTACATCTTAAACCCGTTTAGACACTAGGTAACAAAGAATCCGAAAGACAAAAGGGAATATTTACATCTCCTGCAGCCGAAAATTGTCGCCTTCCGCAAATCATTAATTGCGTATATTTTTGAATAATTTTCAGTAACACATTTATAGTTTAAGACCGCTGCTTTAAATGACCCGAAATGGACGGCGGTACACTTATCTTATGGAAATAGGCGCCTTCTGGAAAGAGCAAGTTTATAATCTGTAGCCGTGCACACCCACAACTTAGCTAGATGATCGTTCGAGCAACGGTTCAAAGAGTCTGTCTAGCCACAAAAATAACTCGTATTACTCACATCAATTTTACATTTGAACTCTGTGTCATCAAGTAGTTGTACAGTTACTGTGTTACTGCCCGATCGACCCATTCCGGCTGTTAATAATAATACTAACTTGTAACCCCACACACATAAACTAAATCAGCTCAATACAATTCCTCTTCGGTATGGCGCCGTCACCACGCGACTCGCGTCCCTGCCTCGATCTCATGACAAAAAGCCCGCTAGCTACCATGGGAAACAATACACTGCAAACGAAGGTAGGGAGGTAGAAAGCAGGAGGGAGGGAGAGCCCCGGGAAAAACGGGATTTTTGTACGAGTTTAGAAACTACAACACACAAATAACGGCATTTTAGAGTCTTTTAATAATTTCAGTATGATGTGAAAGTGTATTACTAAGACATGTGCATGTATTAAACAAAGGTAGACAAGTTTCAGATCTTTTAATCTAAACAATATTAAAACTGAAAGGAGCCACCTTTTTTCATGAAACAAGTTGTGTGAGAATTATCAGAAAATAGAGAGAAACTCTTTTATTTGTTTTCTCTATAGAAAAAATCTTTAATGAGAATATATGTACTTATGAAGATTGTTATATTTGTGCTAACTGGCCAAGGGACATATTTAACAACTCAGAGTTAAATTCTAGAATATAAATCAAATTTAAGTCAGAGTTAATACCATATCTCAAATAATTGTATTGTTATTATATACTGGTGAAACTGGCCGTCACTTAGGTGATTGCTTCAGAGATCACCAGTACGTACAGTACATGCAATAATAATTGAGCCAAACCCGCTTCTCACCACTTTAATTCCGACTTCACTGTTTTTGACATTTTGGCTAGTTAATGGAGACAACCATTATTGCAAGACAAAAGAAATGCGGCTTATACATATTTTGGGTGAACTTTAAATCCTCATGGGATGAATGAGTACTTCTCTTTTAATTAACCTTAACCATCTAACAACCCTTTTGCTTTTTCTGTAAAACATCACATTTATTTTTCTACACACTTTTCCTGAATTAATATCCCTTTGGGATTTTCCATCAACATGCTAGTTTTCAATACTAACTACTTTTCACTTGCCTCTCCACAATTTTGTTACTTCGACTTGATTAAGGGCAGCCTGTCTAAAACGCAAGTACTTTTGTCTTGTTTTGTGTCAAACTTAACAATTTTTTGTATATAACTCAAATTAGTTGATACCATTATATTCAAGCAGCCAGACTCAGGATACCAAATTGATTTAGGGATTGCAAAGGGGGGGAGGGGGGGAGAAAGGATGCAGTGGTGGAAGAAAAATGTTATCATATTTATTTAGAGACATGCATCATTATAGATAGTTAACCTAATAGAATTATGAATGAAGAAATTATTGATTCACAAGAAAAAATACACAGAAAAAATTCTGAGTCACTGACAGGAATTAAACTAGCAACCCTCTGATCACGGGTCAGATGCTCCACCCACTGAGAGACTCACATGGGGAGCCAAGCCACTGGCCAGGAGGGGGGAGGGTACTCCCACATATTGTCTATACGGGTATGTGCCGCTGGAAAGGGTATGGTTTTCAAGCCATTTACTCTGGGATAGGGTCGAGTATCATAGAAATTTGGTCTAGAATAGGGTCACGTTTAATGGCATCACTAAGCGGATATAATAATTGTAATAACAAAACATTGAAATCCAGAACACTTGAGTGCTTTATACCCCGGGTTTTATATCGAGTCAGATGCTTTTGATTTTCTATGACCCACCGTGTAAACAAATCCTGTTTTAGTGTTGGGATTCAAAATGGGTACTCTGGTATTGGGTCACAAAATTTGCAGAATTTACTCTAGTAAAGGGTACGACTTTCGCAAACCCAGCGGCAAACCCCAACCAAAACTTCATTAGAGTACCCCCCCTTCCCTGGGTCACAGCTGGTTAAGTTGGCTGGCTGGTTGTTTTTCAAATAATATATACACATGCCATGCACTATTAAGAAATCATACATTGTCTCAGTAACAGGCCTCTGCAGTCCCCAACAGCTCTGAAACAGACCTGCTCAAGTGCTGTCCACCAAGTTTTTCTCGGATATCGACCAATCGTTCACGAGCAGGTTCAACTTCTGTATTGAAACCTTTGTCTTCGGCCAGCTTAAGAGCTTTCTGTGCATGCTCTTCTGCTTTTTTGTAACTCAATTTGCGGAAAAAGTAATCAGCTCTAGTCAGCTCAAAATGGACTCGGACTAACTGTGAGTCTGCAACACTTTCCCACAATTCTTGATTTCCTTCTATTCTGTCCAAATACTTTTTGGCCTCATCGACATTTTCCGCACTGACTTTTCTGGAGCGCCCGAGTTGTGTGCGGCAATCCAACAACAGCTCTGCTATCTTCATCATTGCAAGCAGATGCCTGTTCAAAAAAGTGTTCTGTCTATTTTCAAACATTTGCCAGCACATACTGAGACACTCTTTGAAACTTTGCTTTGCCTCATTCAACTGGTTTTGTCGAGTAACTTCATCAGTGCAGTCAAGAGCCCAGATGTACAACACACAACCTTTTTCATAGGCTAGAAAAGCTTTGTCATAAACAGAATCAGTTTTGGAGAGAAATTCCTCTGAGAGCTCAATATTTTCATAAGCTTTCTGGAGTTCTTTTGTTCTCTTGTAAACGCAGCTTAAAAAGCAATAAGCACGGCCTCGGAAAACATCAACCATTGGCTTGGTGGCCTGTGTTACAATGGACAGGGCTTCCCGTGCAAGTCCTTCCGCCAGTTTTAGATTGTTTTGATAGTTTGCCGCAATACTTTCTTCCAATAAAAGAGTAATGTACATATTCTTGTCTTGATTATTCTTTGCAAGAACTTTGGAAGCTAGTTTATTGAACTGTTCCCACTCACCGCTGTCGCGTTGTTTTTGCAATTCCTTTAGTATATGACCATTGTTTTCGTGACGCTTGGCAAATTTCGCGTTTTCTCCGCGACGGCGCTGAGTTTGCGGTTGAATGAGGAAGCTGTTTTTCTTTCCAATCTGAACAAATTTGCCCTCGATGTTGATATGGTGACATTTTTGTTGGTCTTCCGTTTTGCCCCAGCCCTCCTCATCTTGATCTTCATCGCTTCCCAGAACATTAACCTGTACAACACTTGCCCGAATGTCAGTCACTTGCCCAAGATTGTCTTTTACATGTACAATTGACTGCCTTCCTTTACGTTTCCGATTTTGGCAGCGACTTCTTTTAAGGTCTCTGGATGGCCTCGATGTGTTCCCTGAATCAAACTTTATTTCGTCACTTTTCTCAGAATCGGACTCGTCTGAATGGTTTTGACGTGTTTTCATGTGACTGTCAGAAGTGCGCGGCGGCCACGCACCAGATACAAAGATAGTGTTGTTATCTCCGGTTGTCACGTGTTCAGCCCTTTCAATGACAATGTTGATGTTTTCGTTTTCGCGCGTAAATGTTCCCTCTTCTTTCACAACAGCTGATGTTTGTTCATTTTCGTAATCATCGAAAGCTACCGTTTTCTTCTCTTCTTTGTGATCCATCCCCGAGTCAGTGATGTTTTCCTGATGGAATTTCTCTCTTGTGGTTCAAAAATCAATCAAATTTCTTGCGAGTCGCTTCGCTCAGTCTCTCTTTTAAAACCCAGTCTTCGTCATCTCTTTCTTCGCTTTTTCTTAAGCGAGTTGAGGTTCAAAGAGTCAGCTGTCTTCTACGAAAACCTGCATGTATTTCACGTTCTTCTTAGTTATGAAAGCCACACAAACCCACAGTTTGTTTCAGTAAGTGAAGTATAGGTTCGTCCTAAACATTGAGAAAGCTCTAGTACACTATTTCCGAGCTCAAAGATGCGATTGTTTTGGTTTTCGAGTCACTCAGTCAGGCCATTTGACGTCATTAGTCACGAGAGCCCTCAACAAAAGAAAACAAACACGTGTCTGACATTGTTAACTCATTGAACAGCTTACAAAGTTCTGGTTCCTCGGGTTAATAAATAAATAATAAAGTTAAAATCGCAGAAAGACACTCCCGTTTTCCAAACTGGCTGTTGTCTTGTTGTTCTAATGAACTTCTATATATATAACCTAACAGTCTTAAAAATGCAGTCGATAATGATAATCGATTTAAGGCCTTCGCACTGATACCATAATAAAGTAAATAAATAATTGAAAAAAACTAAAATCATTAATTAAAAATTTCAGAGCCGTAGCGAGGGAAAGAATTAATAGGTACGTTTTCCATTTTTTGCAGAGAAAGTGTGATACTTTGATGTTATTAACATATATAAGAGTTCGTGTAAACTAATTTTATAGTGCGTTCCCGCATTGTCAGCTCACTCTGCTCCCAAAAAATGCTGCGAAGCTACGGCTCTGGATTTCAGAAGGTCATCTAATCGTTGCAATTTACCCAGATATCTTTCTCTGATTTACTGGCTGTATTCTATAAAAACAAACGTCACAAAAAGACTTGTTACAAATTTTGCTTAATTGTCATCCTGGGTTAATTAGCGAAATAGAAGAATGCATGACATATCTGATCAAAAAATTATTTTTTCAGCTTCCCCGAAGATATTGCAAAACTGAAATATTAAAAGATTATATTGCGATTTCGGGTATTCCCCCAAATTAACATGATCACGCGCGCGTGTGTCATCTAACAAACAAATATAAACAAAACTTTTAGTTATCCGTACAACATTGCGCTGAGGGGAAAATATTGTAGTAAAACCACAACAACCGCCGTTTTTTCAGATGAATAGAAGTAAGGCCGCTGGTAAATACTTTCAGCTCCTTTACAAGCTAAAGAAGAAAAGATCCAAGCACTGAAAGCGAACTTCATTCACTTGATTCTGAAAGACGCGAAATTTCATTGCGTAGCAAGCAGCTGTCATACGCACTGATGCAAATTTAAGAATGGATTCGGAATACCGTCAAACTCACAAGAAAGAACCGACTGGCTCGCAGGCTGGCTATGAAAACTTGAGCAACAGAACTGAAATTGTTCGGGTAAATATCCCCAAATCTGTTGTTATAAGAAGAAAAATAACTGTCAGTGTTAAAGCAAATTACGTTCAAGTTGGCGAAAATAACAATGCAGTGGTTAATGACCCGGAATCATCGAATGTGATTGTTTCTGGTGCTAGCACTCATGGAAACAAGAAGCTATCACTCCAAGCAACCCAAACTCCCGATCTCCCAATTTATGTTGGAGGAAGGATGAGCCGAAAAGGGTTTCCTGATGACAACGACCATAAGTTTGTTGTGTCAGCATTCAAAAACAACAGTTCTGGTCTTAAAGAGAAGTTGGAAGTGGATTTCAATAATAACAGAAAAAAGGGAAGAAAGTACACAATAACTCCAACTGTAGAACTGTACGATCTGTCGGGGGTGTATGAGGCAAACTACCAGGTGAAGCAACTAAGAAGCGAGACATACGGGGAAGCTGTTTTTGTTTTCCGTTTCCACAACCGACAAGCAAAGCTTCTAGTCAAATTCAGGCTCGAAGTGCTTCCCGCTCAGGGAAGCTCAAAGTCCAAACGGGAAACTCTTGATGAAATTAGAGTGGAAGTCAATACTGTGACTGGCAAGACAAGACGCTACAACCCACGAATGCGCAATAGCCGATACACTCCGCGCAGCAGCCGCGATCACTATAGTGCAAGCGGAAGTGAGTTGGATGAAACGGAACAGGAAGCCACGAGAGCTCTTCTGCTATGGAGCTTGCACATACCGTCCATCAGTGAGAGGGGCGTCGAGCTAAAGAGAATTTCTTACCAGATTATGAAAGAATTGCATCATCCGCGCGACAATGGGCGCTGGGGAGAGTTTGACGTCACTGCCGACCAGCTGGCTGCGAAGTACCCGGATGGAGACTCGCACATTGCCATTAAGCTTGAACGCAGCGTTGCTTCCTGCTATCGAGGTGATCTCGATGGATCAGCAGCAACGATTCTCGAGGTTTGTTTACTTGTGTTTTTTATTGACATAGGATTTACAAAGTGTAGAGCAGATAGAGCAAAATATCAGCTGGTCAGTTTGCTATTCTCAACCATATTATTTCCTGTTCAGCAAGTAATAGCTTTTAACTTTATTGACTGTGACTATGACAAAAACTGTGTGACCTTGACTATGATTACGATTACGACTTTGATGATGACCATGACCAGGAGTCCATAACTAGGAGTGTCCAACTCCATTGAGTAAATGGCACGGCCACGGCCACGACCACGACCACGACCACGATCACGGCCACGACTACGACCACGACCACGACCACGACCATGGCCACGACCACGATCACGATCACGACCACGACCACGACCACGACAATGGCCATGACCATGACCACGACCACGAGTCTAGGACCACGACCACGAGTCTACGACCACGACCACGACTCTACGACCACGACCACGACCACGACCACGAGTCTACGACTATGAGTCTATGACTACGACCACGACCATGAGTCTATGACCACGACCACGACAATGGCCATGACCATGACCACGACCACGAGTCTACGACCACGACCACGACAACGACAATGGCCATGACCATGACCATGACCACGACCACGACCACAACCGCGACCGCAACCGCGACCGCGACCACGACCACGACCATGACCATGACCATGAGTCTATGACTACGACTATGACCATGACCATGACAACGACCCCGACTACAACCACGACCACGACCACGACCACGAGTCTACGACTATGAGTCTATGACTACGACCACGACCATGAGTCTATGAATACGACTATGACCATGACCATTACCACAACCACGACCCTGACTATGATCATGACCAAAAAAGTTTGACCATGATTACGAGTCTATGACTATGATTATATGGCTATTGAAGTGTGACTTTGATTAAGAGTAACTATTGACTATGACAATGGTTATGGTTACCTTAAATCTAGCTAGTCTTCGAATAAGCGCCGCACGCGAGCAAGCTAAGCGCTGCATCAAGACTGACCAGCTTAATAAACGCCGCAACTTTCAAGAATAACACCGCTGCGACAGCGTTAAAGGTTACATTATTAACATCGAATGACTTCTGAACACTAAGTACCGCAAATACAGAGAAATCATGCACGTCTTATCTTTACGCTTGATAATTTTGATGAGAATAAAACACAATGTCCAATGCTCACGAAATTTGGCGAGTATTTCTTATTTTTACTGCTACGTGTTCATATTATTCCTTTGATTGAAATTGGTTAAATGAAGTTGTGTCATATATCTTTAGCTAGTTCGTGATCATGACTCACTTTATTCTTCTAACGTTCTACTTTGTGATACACTTGCTTAATCATAGATTAAGCGCCACACCTTGGATAAGCGCAGTACAAAAATTTTGACGAAATAGATCAGCGCCGTGGCGCTTAATCAAGGTTTTACAGTATGTATAATACATACGACTTCAAAAATCCATTCATTTCATAAACGATGGTAAAATGAGCCTGACTCAACAGAAAGCAACAGAGGTAACAGGCGGCAAGGCGAACAATGTCTGTATAGAAACAAACAACGCGAACGTTTATAAAAGAAGATTAACAGCTAGCTTGGGAAGCAAAAACAGTCGATAGAGACGATAGGGTAATTTTGCTCGCCAGCCGCCTTTTTACGCGTGTTAATCTTGTTGCTTTTCAGATTCTAGACACTCTGAAGGATCCCTCTTCGGCAGTCAACATCAACCTACTAGCTGGTCGAGCGTATCACTATCTGGCCGGGGTTTACAGAAGACAGAAAAAGCTCGGGGCTGCAGAACAGTGTGTGGAACTGGCTGAGCAGTGTCTTAACAACACTGGTGCTAACCTTGATATGAGTTTCTTGAAGTACGAACAAGGCAGTATTGTCTTGGAGACCATTGCCCATGAATCAGATGTCAACCCTCAACAGGTAAGTAGTGTTCTTTTTTCTCTATGAGTTTTGTCCTTTTTTCATTATAAGAATATCAAGTGCTACGATCTGCACACGCCGTCGCCGTCTTCGTTGTCGTCATTATCTCTGTCGCAGTCGTCGCTGTCGACGTACGCATCGCTGCTGCCGTCGTTAGTATGGATATTCTGGCTGTCATTACCGGCGTCGCCGTTGCCATCGCCTTCGTCGTCATTGTCATCTTCATCGCCTCCGTCGCCGGTTCATCGTCGCTGCCGTCGTTTTTATGGATATTCTGGCTGTCATTACCGGCGTCGCCGTTGCCATCGCCTTCGTCGTCATTGTTATCTTCTTCGCCTTTGTCGCCGGTTCTTCGTCGCTGCCGTCGTTAGTATGGATATCTGGTTGTCATTACCGGTGTCGTCATTGCCATCGCCTTTGTCGTCATTGTCATCTTCATCGCCTTCGTCACCGGTTCATCGTCGCTGCCGTCGTTATTATGTATATTCTGGTTGTCATTACCGGTGTCGTCGTTGCCATCGCCTTCGTCGTCGTTGTCATCTTAATCGCCTTCGTCGCCGGTTCATCGTCGCTACCGTCGTTATTATGGATGTTCTGGTTCAAATTATCGCTGACTTTGTCATCGCCTTCGTCATCGTTGTCATTTTCATCGCCTTCGTCGCCGGTTCATAGTCCCCTTCGTTTTTATGACCATGGATATTCTGGTCACACGTTTGAAGGACATGTATGACTCAATAATTTATAGGGCTGGTTGTAAGTCGGATTTGCATGTCATTGTGTTGGGCTCAAATCCCACTTTGATAAAGCATTATCACAAACACTGTTGTTAAGTATTGCAACTAATAACTCTAAACAGGCGACAGCTATCCACACAGCCTGCCGTCTTGTCTAGATAAAAGAAGGTAATAGCAAATATTTTGATAACACGGAAAATGGTTGCCAAAATCTTCCAAGCCAAGGGCTCATAAAAGAAGCCATAAAAGGGTGCTTTTTATACTCCCTTCTAACCCCCCCCCCCCCTCCCTTTCCCTCCGTGTGCTCGTTTTCGAAGTATTTAAAGTGACTTAGAGTGTCAGTTACACTTGTAAGAGGAAAGTCAATACAGCCATTGAAGTACGCGTCAAGAATTAAGTTGGTGACCTGCAGCTCAACGCTTTGATAAGACTGTTTCTTGAACTGAGATTCTTGAGTGTGGGATGCCTTGCATGGTTACGAAACAGGAGTGACTACATGTTCATTGATCTTTTGTTCCTTAAGGACCAGAAAGAAAATAGCATCGATACGCAAAACTCTTTAAACGTCTACCCTGTTTTTGCGCAGACTAAAAATGCAGTTTTTTTACTTATTACGGAAGTGTTTGAACATGTGCCAAATATAGATTGTTGTCAGAAGGGGCAAAGCCAGTTGTTAAAGTCCCTATCAAGCTTAATTTTTTACTTTTTGGGTTAAAATTGTTGTCACATGTGAACTCAAAATTCTAATAACTAATGAACGTTTCTACGGCTAAGTATACTTTTTAATCAAAAAAAGATAGGAATGTAAGTTTTGATCGAGCAGGTCGGGGACTGGACAGTGATTTATTGGGTTTTTGTTTAAAAAATTTCATTCCTGTTAAAAAAAGTCATAAAATTTTATTTCAACTGTCTTCAAGGGAATAATTCATTGGTTAAAGTTATAACAATATGACTATTGTAGCCAGAATTGAAATTATTGAGATAAAAAAGATTGTCTCTGCTGCATGCCTCGTAATCATTGCACGCTTCAAGTCTAAAAAAATGTAACAGGAACGGCGAAAAACGGATTTGTTTTCGAAAATTACTATTATTAAAGGGTTCTACTTTTTATCTGGAACTTAAAAAAATAAGCTTTATAGGGACTTTAACCTATACCATTTCTTTCTGGGCTTTTGTGTAGCTTCTTCAAGCGAAAGAGTTCCTGGAGAGATGCATTGACGTTTGCATCCGCCTAGAACAGGAAGATGAAACACTTTATGTCAGGAAACATCACTTCGCCTTCATCAAGGTCGCAATGCTTCTGCTCGACTGCCGTTCAACCGCTGGGCGGCAACGTACGGTTACTGCAGATAACATTCAGGAAGCAGGGGCGGGACTTGACACGTTGGCAGAGAAATACTGGAACGATATTGCCCAGGGTGAGAAAATTCAGTACTTCTTAGGCCGTGCGGATCAGTTTTACCGGTAAGTTTTATCACTCAAGCTAGTATCCAGGCTTGCTCGGCCAGCTAAAGCTGGCTGTCCTCGAACAGTCCATCATGTTCTGGGCACGTTTGAGTGCCCCATGACAAACGTGCAATTAGAATTGTATGTGCCTTATAATCGTCAAGAGAAGTTTAATTTTAGATTCCTCCCTCCTCGCTTCCCGAGTTTTCCCCATTAAAATGTCGGGCGGCTGTTTGCTAAGAGTTAGGTCTATAGGTATGGGTTTGAGGATTTTTGTCTCACATCACGAAAGAAACTTTCCTCCTTATTTTCAATATGACCGATGGGTTGATAAGGGTGAGTATGAGGAGAGCGGAGAAGAGGGGAAACATGTTTTAGTATATTTTTGAAACTTCCTAATGTATGCATTTCTAAATACATTTTCATTTCAATCAATTTAATGGTTTTAAAACAAACATGTTTTTATATCATTGTTACAGTTTTTTCAATAGATGAAAAAAGAATGATTGATTAGACTCCTCTGGCCTCCAACTTACTATTAAAAACGTAAAACTTAAACTGTACTATTGAGATTAACAAACAAAAAGAAACACGTCATGAGTGTTTTCAAAAGCGTTTTTTGCGTAACTTCTACTAGAACCGAAAGCTTCACACGAGCCAAGGAGTTTGCCCAGAAAGCGCTCGAAATGGCAACAACTCTCAAATTCAACACTGAGATCGAGCCGGCCCGGGTACGACTACAAGCCATACAAGCTAAACTCGGAAACGTTGTGCAAGTGCTGCAGGAAAAGACTGCTGACAACTGCGCACTCTCAGATCTAGCACTGGGGTCTAGCACCACGATGACCGTTTCTTCCGCCGCCGAAAAAGACTGAGACTTTGCTCAATTGCTCTTTCTTGTAAATATTCCAATTTCCCCTGTGCCATCTTGCAGCCTTCACTATCGTTGTCTGCCACCCCCCCGGGGGGGGGGGGGGGGGGGGGGGGGGGGGGGGGGGGGGGGGGGGGGGGGGGGGGGGGGGGGGGGGGGGGGGG
>JAOBAT010109524.1:0-14736 GCA_026413305.1 Hydrozoanthus tunicans
TTGGGGGAGGGGAATACTCCCTATATTGGGGGAGGGGGGATACTCTCTATATTGGGAGAGGGGGATACTCCCTATATTGGGGTAGGGAGGGTACCCCTTATATTACAATACAATACAATAACTTTATTAATCTCTCCCCAAAGGGGCTTTTCAGATATTAGGTATCTCTCTAGAGTTACAATAAAATTAAACTTAAAATAAGTCGTCTAAAAAGTTACATTGCAATGAAATAGAAAATGAAATATAATAGATATTATATGTATATATTTACATTTGGTTAAAAATGTTTTTGGTGCTAAACAACTAATGATCTAAAATATTGACAATAGTTCACAACTGTAAGAGATGATTTTGTAACTTGCGTTTAAAAATGTTAATGGTGGGGCTCAGCTTAAAAGAAATTGACAAGCTCTTCCAAATTGTAACTGCGCGGTACAAAAAACTTCGCTGGCCCATAGCAGTTTTGTAGCAAGGGATATCCAGATTATTTGTGTTGCGGGTCGAGCGGCCACTTATCTTTCCCCTATTGACAAATCGAGAACTAAGACTTGTCGGTGCCATGCCATTCATGCATTTAAATGTCATTAAAGCATCTGGATAAAATATACTGACTTTAATTAGCAACCATCTAAGTTCTTCAAGGATTGGTGTGGTGTGATCGAATTTTCTAGTGTTGGTTACAATACGAGCAGCAAAGTTCTGAATAGCCTGTAGCTTTTTTATATTAGTTGAAGAATTATTTGACCATATGCTAAACGCTATATTGGGGTGACCGAGTACTCTGAAGTCCTGAACAATACTTAAGAGCGGAATAGGGGTGCAGGGTGGAAAAAGCTTTTAAAATGAACAATAGACTTCAGTATGAAACAGAATAATAGTATAGGGTGGAAAAATTTCAAGTGTAAATTTGTGAAATAAAAAAATTTATATTGATGAAGAATGTATGAAATAGCTTTTTTTCTTGGAGATGGGTGCTACTTCAAAAATGAGGATTGACAAAATAATGAAAACACTGAACATTGTGTCCCAGATGAACAAGTATGACTGTACTACAGGACCAGGAACTGGTGATATTACTGTATTGCTTTAAACCTTTAACAATCATCATATGAGGCATTTTCAATGAAGAATAGAACTTTCTGCTCAGTTTCACATTTCTAGTTATTCGCACTGTATAATGCTTGATGTGTTGTCAGTTGTTCCTTGAGCACTAGAATGCAGCATGATTGCCAAAACACAAAAGAAACTTCAACTAAGTGCATAACATTGTTTGTACCTTGTAGCAAGGATAGACAAAGTTAAAGTACATTGATCTGTCATATTATCTAGGCTGTTTTCTCAGTTACCAATGTCCATAGCGAGGTGTACCTGGTAGCAAGGATAGACAAAGTACTGCAAGGGAGTATCAGTAGCTGTGTAGAACCTTATCTCAAGTCTGCTGATGCTGCCAAGAAAACTGCTACAAAGGTCCACAAAATGGCAGAGATGTACTGTAAGAAGCTTGGCCAGTACCAAATGCCCTTTGGTTGGGCAGCAAGGTAACTATGTATTTAAAACAAGTTACTGTAATGTGCCTGTGTAGTGGTTTGTTTTCTTCAAATTTTCTGGTTATAAATGGATGAGCCAAAAGCTCACTTAGTTTCGTTGTAACAGTATCAAAGCATTCTAAAAGTTATTGTTATATCATAAAAACAGAGCCAAAACATGATATGTACAGTACAAGTTGTTCATTAACTGTTTATCAATGGACATCATGTCCAGCTAGAATCAGAGCTTGAATTGAAAATTGAAAATGAAACTCATTACAATGTGCGATGTTAACTTTTTGTTACAATGCCAAACTGGTGGTTACATGTGACTTGATCAAATGCATTATGATTCTTCCTTGCAAATTCCAGTCGTTAAAATAGCTGACGGGTATTTTTTTTATGAAATCTTGATAATTTTTACACCTTGGTAATTTTCAGGGTATTTTTTTAACATATCCTGATGAGCATCCCTATTCTCTGTACCACAAAGTACATCTCCCCTGGGCTTTAGTATTTAGTATGTCCTCACTTTCTTTTATTATATGTGTATAATTATATTCTAATACTGTTACTACTGACAGTTATTTCCAAACTTGTCTGTATGAGCCTCACAAATTCATATTCCAAAAACCGGATTTGCATTTTATATGTTATACTTGAAAGTGAAGGTTACGTTACTTGCGAGCTGGACTGTAGGTTTGCAGTTTTGAAGTTTGACTGTGGAAATGTATGTAATATACACTAAAAAGCAATCAAAACTTCTGTTTTTATGGTCATTACTAATGCTAGTTTCTTTGCATACATTTTGTGTCTTTTTTCTTCTCATTGCATTCTTTTTTTTTACAGGTGTTCAATCTAATCACTCTATATCCAACTTTTTGTGTTTGATTCATTTTCAGACCAGTGTTCACAAATGAAGGTACCTTGGATTTGAGTGCAGAATTTACATCAATCTTTAGACAGGTTAGTTTTATTAATGATACATGATTGTATATGTTTTGATGGAAGAAACTAAAATTATAATGGTGTAAGTAAAATGCCTGTGGGCTGTAGCTGAAGATGTACATATGAAGATATACTGTACATGTACTAATAATCATTAATGAAACAGCTTGTAAAATGGTACTAACGCTTTACAGTCTGAGGGATCCAAGCCCCTACAGGATCCAAAAAATACTGTTAGTAGCTAACAAACAGGTTTGAATTCCCACAGAGAGAGATTAGCAAGAGTGTAAGCGTAATGCTTGTGAGATATGATTTGAGATGATTTTAAAGATTAGCTGTGTTGCGCATGTACATGCATGCTAATTATATAAAAGCAGCCAGTACAACGGCACTGAAGTCTCACAGGTCAGTGGGCCTCAGTAGGATTTTACTGGCTATACTTCTTTATTGTTCTATTTATCACGCATGTACAACACGACTAATTCTTAATACTACGATGTCAGAATGTTTTAGCCTTTTTGTGTTTATTAAAAACTTTGATTTCTTTCTTTCTTGGATTGCTAATCACCTTCATGATGTTTTGCAATTGTATAGTTATAACCAAGTAAACATTATTGTTGTTTTAGGGTTGCAAAGTAACTAAACTTGTGACTGACATAATATTCCTAAATGTGTTTGTATAAATTGTTTACAGAAGACAGCAACAAATAAGAAAATGAGATGTTGTCATGCTCAGCAAGTTGTTGTTTTTTGTTTAAGGAGCGAGAAAAACTGGGAGACGAAGAATTGATCAAGCTGCTTTCCAACTATTTTTCCAAGTAAGAGCATGGCACTATCCAACTATGTTGTAGCCGAACTTGATATTTGTCTCACCATGATGTATG
The DNA here is from genome assembly GCA_026413305.1 of Hydrozoanthus tunicans. Lineage (NCBI taxonomy): Eukaryota > Metazoa > Cnidaria > Anthozoa > Zoantharia > Hydrozoanthidae > Hydrozoanthus > Hydrozoanthus tunicans. The sequence continues at coordinate 3,359 of JAOBAT010109524.1, forward strand.
GTTTGTGTACATTTCATAATTTGAAGTTCTTCAAAGCCCTCAGAGTTTACTTGTTGTTTTAAAGAAAGTTCTCGAAAGACTGTTCAAACAATTCTCTAATTAACTTCTTTATTGCCTGAAGTGAGGGGAATGGGGTTTGTAATATTTTTGTGGATTAAATGTTGTATGTTGGATTAAGTATTGTACTTTCTGAACATGCAGTTTGGATACTGAATAACCAGTTCAGCCATGATTCATTTTTACTTGTTAAACTGACTCGTTTGTAACCTGCTCAATAGCTGGCCATTTAAGTTAAACTTTAGTATGTTACTTAGTGTACATTACTGTGAGAGAGAGGCCGCACATGCTACATTTATTAGCAATTACATATAGTTTACTAAATGTAAGTATAGTGTTTGTAAACACAATGAATCAATAGCCCACAAGGAAAAGCCACTAGTTGAATTCAAATTTGCTAATCTTTCAGCACTATCCTTTGTCCATTTTAACAAAACTAACTGGTCTAGGGGCTGGTAGTCCTGGGCTATAGTTAGTGGCTAGCATTAATGTCGAAAACTGAGTTAATTAAGATAATTATTTGCCATTACTCTACAAAATTTTAATGGGAAGTTTTGTTGTTGTTTTGGTTTGCAGGAATGACAAGTTCAAACAGCAGCCAATTCCTGGAAGTATTACCGTCGTGTTGAGCAAGTTTTCAGAAGGGTTACAAAGTAAGTGTGTTAAGGGATTAACAAGTAATGGTACTTTTTAAACAACATGGGATTCAGCACAGATCAGCAAAACTAATTTTATTCCCACTTCCCAGTAGTAAGGCATCTTTTGAAGTTATTTATTGTACTTGTAATTTTGTGTTACAGATTGCCTGACCTCATCGCTGGTGCCTGTCAAACCCTTCAGCAAGGCCTGTAATGCTGCTCCAGTTCTTGAAGTGCAGGAGTTCAACCAAGCATGCCCAGAAGCAGCCTACCCGCACACAACATATGTAAATAATCTTTATGTGTACCCCATCTCACTGAGCTACAGCAACCAGAAGACATTCCACAAAGTAAGGCATAAAGAGAAACTAACAGTCCAAGTTGTATTGGTAATTTCTCCCAACTAGAGCCCACAGTTTTCATTGAACAAGTTTGGGAGAATTTTGCTTTCGTCTACAGTAGTTCACATTCCAAAGTAAGCTAACAGTTTCCAGAAATATAGAAGGAAAGATAATCTAAAAATAAATGAAGCTCATTTGAACAATAGAAGGTCGCGGCTAGCTTTAAGGCCTTGATTTAGTGAGGCTTGTTTGTTCTTGATGTAAAAAGCTTCTTTGAATAAGAACAGATTCCAATTAGAGTCTGAGTCAGTAATAAGGATATTGTTTCTAACTGTGTTGAGGTAGAACTGTTTAGTATTGGGATGATTGGTGTTGCCATGACCAGCGATTGGAAAGCTAGCCGCGACCTATTATTCAAATGAGCTTCATTTATTTGGGTATTTAATTCCATGCTTTTTTTGGTGTATGTCATCGGCCTGAAGATGGTTTAAAGATAATAAACCGAAATATTGCCTCTAGTTTGATTTAGTGAATATCACTATGTTGTCCGTATTTGGATTATCTTTCCTTCTGTAGTTCACATTGTTTGATCGATTCCCATTTTCTCAATACCAATAATTGCCTTATTTTGTTTGTGTTATGTTGAGAGAAGTTGGATCTTGATAACTGCCTGGTGGGGGTTTTACCATTCTTTTGTGTGCATTCAAATTGGACTGACTAGCCTCGTTCGTGAGTTAAACTTTCAAACGAATATGTTACCCAAAGCGAGGCTAGACAGGCTAATTTTAATGCACTCACTAAAATATTGAAATCGCTTTTTATAAAAAAGTCTGTATTTTATAGTGGGAACTCAGTGATATTAGTTAGTACATATATCATGACAACAACAACAACAACAACAACAACAACAACAAAAACAATAATTTTTCTAAACGTAAATTAAGAAAAATATTGTAATAGGTTTTTAAGAGGGTGCTGACTACCTGAAATAAGCATAGGGGTTAAACGAGTTAGATAGCCAGTGATTGAATTAAGTTGATTTGACACAAAATATTTGAAGAACAAACAGAAAAAAATGATAATATATTAATACTATATACATTGGTACTGTTAAAAAAACATATATGTAACAGAAACAGCACTTAGCACTTGCCTTGAACCTCCGTCAGACTAAAGTTTATTGTTAATTTCTTGTAATGATTAGATCGACATTCTGTAAGCTTTTACCTTTCTGTTTATCCAACAGGCGAGGAATATTGCTGTCACAATTGAGTTTAGGGAGACAGATTCAGAAGATGCTCAAGCTATCAAGGTTTGTAATAAGGCAGAATTTAATCATACAGATTTAGAGAGTACCCGCCTTACCTTGGTTTGTGAAGGTTAATAACCAAGGAACATTGTTTGGTCCAAAAAATCTTGTTTGGATCCTCATGTTCAAATACCATGGTAGTGTTTGACAAGTATAGTGGGCGGGGCAGAGTCTGAGCTGTTAACTAGTATGTTTGACTGGTAATCCTAGGGTCGTCTCATTGTTCTTGCGAGCTAAAAGAAACGGAAGGGCGCCCTGTCTCAGAACATAACAACAATTATTTCTGGTGTTTGCACTCTGATTTGGCAGTTACAAAGCAAACGTTATGACAACAAGCACTAAAATCGCTGACTTGTTGTTTTGGCTGAGAATTTAAATGTTTTGAGTGATCATTCAAAATGCTCAAAAAACTTGGTAAATATTGAGTTGAAACATCAAAATTTTCTGCAATTTGACTGCAGTTTCCTTAAGGCTCTAAAAACAACAGGGCGGTGAGTGAAAATGACAGGATGTTGGATAAGATGACAAGGCGTCAGGAAAAATGACAGGGCGCTGCACCCAAACAAGAGCACTGGGTACGAACCCTGGTCATACCTTTATTTATTGTGTCCTTGACTGGAGTCATTTTACTTGACTTGTTCCGGTTGACTCAGTCAAATAAATCTGCTTGGTGCTGACCAGTGATCAGTGGATTACCGTTTAGTGTTCTTTCCAGACTCATTTGCTTAACACTGGGGAAACCGTTTTTAAATTGAAATAAAACCGGAGATAAGCACCGTCCTTATTGGCTACTAGGCTAGAGAAGGATTCGACAAATGTAACAACACTTGCCCTTTTTTGAAGCTTTAACACATTTTTAATATAATTTTTCAGTTAGAAGTGTCTTTTCAGGGATTACCTATTTATTCGTTAGTTCATTCTTTAGAAACAAAGGTGAAGTTGACATGTTAACCGATATTGTACTTTTCCCACTAGTGCATCTACAGCAAAGACGGCACCCCAACTTTCACTTCAAAAGTCACAGCGGCAGTAGTACACCACTGTACTAGTCCAACTTTTTATGAGGAGGTGAGAAGCCCAGATCTTTGCAGGTTTCGTACTTTGTGCATATATATGCACAGTGATTTCTCTTGCATGTCTTTTAGAGTGCTATTGAAACCATTTTTGTCATTTGTGTTTTTATAGCTCTTAGGGCTTTTTCAACACTTATTTGACTGTTATAGGGTAAAAGGGCTTCCCCGATCATTTTTAGTGCATAAAATAAGCTTTCAAAAGAGGACGTTCAGTGCGAATAAAATCCAAAACATACGACGACGGATGGAAGGACTACAAGCTGCTCTATACTAGCGTTTGTAGCGAATTGGGCCACCAGCCATGCAAACTTTGCTATGATCAAATTATTTTGACCAGAAAAGTGAGTTCCTGGATGTTTATTTGGCACCTGATGGTATATAGCTGTACACCATTTTCAGTTGATGTTTTGTCCGCCATCTTACTCAGGTGAAGATCCAGCTCCCAGCTCAGCTGACGGACAGGCACCACATATTCTTCACCTTTCATCACGTGTCGTGCGAGAGCACCAAAGCCAGCAGTGGGTCTGGCTCTGTGAAAGGCAAACCTGTACCATCCAAAATACCAGGTACGGTGCTGCATATGATGTTTATAATACGGTACTCAATACTTGATAGAGACTTCAGCACCAGGGTCCGGTTACAAAGCCTGGATAAGCTATCCGCCCTATAAGATCTTTCTGATTTTAAAGAGAAGAAATAAAAGTTGTGGCTTCACCCCATTTTACCAATAATAGGAGTCTTCCACTCTCTTAACAACCAGGGATAGATAAACCAACAAAGGGGAAAACAACCATTGAGTTTTTAGTGACGACAAACAGCTTTTACTCAGCGGATAGCTTGTCCAGGCTTCGTACAACCGGGCCCAGACGCCCGTGTTGCCACGCGGGCCAACGGGAAATAAAATGTTAGTAGTTGACACGTTCTTGCACACGTCATGTGGGCGTGGTGATCGTCACGGAGGCCTCCGTGTTGCTTTACTTGTCGAGGCGGTGAACGAAGCGAAGTTTATTGGAAAGTAATATGAAATGATTGAATCAAGTCATGTTTTGAGTTATAATGACCTGAACTAGTTATAAAATCTTTGTTTACGTTTGGGCTCTTTGAATTAAGTTTTCGCGCCCTTTTTCCCGCGTCCGTTGTGGTAAGGCGCGTGCTGCTTAAGTAAAAAAAATCGCGCGCCAAAAAAAACGTATTTGATCGAGTCTACTCATGGTAAACTAACCTCCGTTGTGAAAAAATTTTCCGTTATCAGGCAAAATATTAAATAAGGATTGGGATGGGCGGGGGCGGAAAAGGATATAGGGACATCAGGAAACAACAAAAGTACCAGGTTGATTGGGAAAGGAAAAAAGATTTTTCAGGAATGATGTTAAGTATTGTGAGAATTTCAAGAAAAAACCCAACCTATTCAACTCAATAGCATTACATTTTATCATTTACAGTAAAGATATTTCATGAATTTTCTAATTGTATTCTTTCCTTTTTACCTGCTTATGATTAGTTGGCTATGCGTGGCTTCCAGTTCTGTACAGCAACAGGTAACTAAGATTAAGCTAATGATTATCAATTGTTTTGTAAATGATAACGTTTTGCAAAAATACATTTATTGCTGTAGGAACTGGGTACGCCATGATACTGACTGACTAGTAATAATGTAATACCCATAATTATTGTATGGAAGTTATGGGTTTAGGTCAATAAATTAATTTCGTGCATTCTAATTGGATGTAAGTTAGGTCGATAACTTCACCTTAAGACTTTTCTCTTTTATCGGACCTCAAAACTCAAAACAATGTCAGGAGATGTAAGCGGTAAAAAGTAAAAATAACAAAATTCATAAAAACCTCGTTTGCTTGGTCTGACCGGGAGAATACTTTGCCCTCTGTCTTTTGCAGAAACCTCGCTTCACTCGATCTGAACATGAAAGACCTCGGGCAAAATATTTTCTCTGACAGACCTTGCACACGGTTATTGAGGTGTTTTTATTGTACAGATAGTTTCAGCCAGTCGCATTATTGATTGACAGTTTACTATAGCGAACTATACTGGAGACGTATTGCACCCATAGTTTTTGTGGTATGAGTATCAAGTAATGACTGCGACTGTGTCTTGATACAGCTGTAAAGCAGTGAAAAATGGACATTTCTGAATTCAAATACATATTTCCAATATCTAAACTTCTGACAACTAACCAACATGGACGTAACTCGTGAGCCTATCGGGAGCCTATTTTTGAGTACGCGTCTTCGCACACTAGTGGCTGCTCTGTACAGGTATGAGAGTTTCGAGGCACGTCTCAGTCTGTTTGATTAATATGGTTTGTGTCTGTGTGCTAGGGTGCGTTCAGATGAAAGTAGTATAGCAGTTTCTAGCTATGCCCCCCACGGATACTTAATGGCGCAACCAGCCGGACTGGGGAAGGTGAGAGCAGCATAGTTTGTAAGAGTGACTATACCCTGATTGTCATTATATTTTTAAAATGCATATCATCCCTATTTTGAAACAAATTTGATCGAAAATGGAAAGCTTTACATATGTGTTCCCGCAAAAAGTGTCTCTTTAGACAATATCCTAAAATGTACAGAATTTTGATGTCTAGGTGCACGACTCTGGTGTCAAATGAAAGCTTTGATTGAGTATTTTTTTTGTCAAAAATGTTTTAAGAAAATAGTTTATCGACTTTACTAAAAAGTCACATTCTTTTACTCAGGTATATTTTTAATCTCCCGGGACAGTACAAGATTCTTTTATATAAACATTAACTTTCACAACTAGTCTCCTATAACTGTCTTATCTTTTATATTATACTATATTGTCACTGCCTCATGTTAATTTCAGATCCCTTTAACTGTTTTCACCTATCTAATGAACCATGTGTCCTGATAGCGATGCTCCCATATTTTTCTATATTTTACCACCTTAAGACACAATAAGATTATACATAATGGAACTATTTTAGTGATATTTGGAGGGTTTATTACAAAGATCGGAATTTGTTTAAAGTTTGGGGGTTTCTTATCGAATCTATAAACTGTTAGGACAGGTTGTTTCTGGAAGACAAACAGTAACTTCGAAGTTATAACTGTCTAATTTCCTTTCTGAAATTTTCAGTTTACTGGTCCGGAGATCAAGTGGGTGGATGGAGCCAAGCCGCTGTTCAAAGTCAACATGAGACTGGTATCCACAGTTTACACACAGGTGACTGCATAGGTTGAACTTTTTGTCATATAGATGTATAGATGGGCGGGTCGACAGAATGAGAGACTGAGGAAAACTGAAAAGGTGGATAGACAATGTAAGAAGGCAGACAAGGATGGATGGGCTGGTTAATTAAAGATTGATGATAATTTAAAATATTTAAGATCAACTTTAAAAGTTGATAGTTTTTATTTTCGCCGTAAGAGGTTTTGGAGGTGCTTTATTTTTTTGCTACAATGAAGAACTAGTGCTCGAAACGTCATCATTTTTAAAGCTTTTTAGGCGATGGTGAGACTTCATAAACTTAGCTAATTACTTTGTCTAGCTAACTGCTGTTTGTTTTATGTTTTAAGGCAAGGCTACTATTTTTAACAATAATTTATTGTTTATGTGATGCCGAAGGGATTACCCAGACTACAATGAATAAAGGTTTCTATTCTATTCTAATTTAACTCTTTCACTAGAGATGTATTATTAACATATGTCTGTATCCCTTCTGAAGAGAATATTTTTTTATTATTTTCCCAGATATAATATGTTGATTTTTATCATTAACCTCCTGTAGGATCCTTCAGTAGACAACTTCTTTTTACACTGTGACAATTTTGACGGAACCTCAACAGCAGATGCCGAGATGACGAAATTGCTGAAGGTGAGAACAGATCTTAAGCCGTTGTGATAAACCACTTGCTAGATCGCTGTGTTTTTGAAACTCTGCTTGCAGTTAAATGGAAACATTCTGCTTATCAAGATAAACAAGCGTAATGATTTTTGCCCAAGATAATGTTTAGATAATGCTTTGATCGAATTCTGCGGGTGTTGTTTAAACGCAAGGTTTAAGAATGATTGAAAAAAGACAAAAATTACATACATACATACATTTTTTATTGTACCTCCCAGTATGGACAGTGTGATCATCCAGATAAGATTATCAATAATGCTACCGTATACTCCCCCAGTAATTCGAACTCTGATGGTAATAGAGGAACTGTCCGATTTAGTGGGAGTTTGAATTAACCGGGTTGAGTTAACTGGTTTCGTTCCTGAGATTAAATCCTGGAGAATCGGATTTTCCTATGGATAAACTGGGGTTTCCAATTATCCTAGTTCCAATTACCGAGGTTCATTTGTGGATTGATTATGCTTGATTCCTGGAGTTTACTGCTACTTCAAAATGTAAATGAAGAAGGACCGTGGTCTTGAAAAAACTACAATCATAATAACTAGTTTTTAACCAAAACATGATACCTTTCTATTGTGTAGAGTTTTTAACTTTGAGACTTACCTTTCAACAAAAATTTGTGATGTGTGTTGCTATTTGCACTTGAGCTTTGTCGTTCAGTTTTCAATTAAAATCTAGAAAAAATATCAACCTCGTCGGCTTGCTCTCCCTTAACCAGAGTTTATTGCGTCACATCCAAAAAGCACATGTGTGCTATGACCAAGCCTCGTTGTTAAATTAAGACACAAAGCACAGGGACGATCTACACTTCGTTATATTTCAATGCAAATTTAAACAAATGATAACGCCCGCAGCATTATCGTAGCCTTGAGGTATAATAGTTGACACATGTCATTGCAGCTGGTCGCCAACATGTTCTTTTTTGCTTTGCAGTTGATCGCCAACTTGTTCTTTTTTTGCTTTGCAGCTTCTCTATGCCGTAGAAGTTAGTACCATTACAAGATTTCTACCAGTGATTTTTAACCAGCTTTTTCACCTTTTACTCATCACGGAGCACGAAGATGTGTCTCTCTACATTGCTCGGTACGTGCAGTGCTTTCATTCTACGAGCTCCTTTCTACTAACGAGTTAACTTCTCAGCCCCAGACAAACGTTATGTTTATATAAACTTGTTGTACTATGAGATAAATAAATCATCATCTCCGTGAGATATGAAAAGCTGACGTTTCGAGCGTTAGCCCTTCGTCTGAGCATCTCATATTGATATAACCTTTTCAGTCCCAAGCAGGGCGGGTGTCGTGTTCATAATTTCTCTCAGCTGGGACTCAATCTTTAAATCGGTTACAAAATCAGTTTTGGAGAATTTCACTTTTAATTTTCAATAGTTAACTTGGTTAAGTCAATTCCCTTTTCGCTTTGTAAAATGTCTAATTTTGTGTAAGTCGTGTAAGGAAAAGTTAAGTATGTTGATTTGAACTCTTGATAAGTCTGGATAACTTTAAGTGTTCAAATCAGTTCTCTATCTACATCCTTGATTCTCGGCCCGCAGACTCTCCCTAGAGATAGATACTAAAGACAAAAATTGGAACAGCCATGTTGTTGCCCTAAATGCTTAAATGTTCAAACCTAACTTAGCTATAAGCTAATGTCTAGGGAGGGTTTGTGGCAAGTTACAGTCGCCTCAGATGGTTGGGCGCTCTAATATTAGATATGCAGAGCGCCGAGGCGGGCTTGCATTGGTTAATATTTGTAGCTGAGAGAAATGAAATCATCAAGATTCTTTCAAGGGCATTGAAACACCGCCGCTATGGCGTCACTTGCACATCTAAAAAGGATGAGTCTCCATTGTTCTATATTGATAAGTCGTTTGGCGTACATGAGGATGAAAGGATTAAGATCGTCCAGGTTATTAGAACAAACTGTTTAAAGTTTACTTTTTCATGTTTCAAGGGTGCTTATTCGTGTTGTGGCAGTTGTTCATGAAGCCAACCGTCTGGAGAGCCTGAAGTCGTACGTGAAGGTAGAAAAGATTATTCCCTTTTTTGTCTTGTTTTTGTCACCCAAGGAGGGAAGGGGATGGGGGTATCATAGATATTAAAAAGAAACATGCGTGAATACTTTAGTTCACGAAAGAAGTGCATAGAGAAAAACGAGCAGCGTTGAAACTATTTATTACGGGAGCTGTATCATGACTTAATATGTGGACTAACAGTAAAGATTATCCATCCACTTAATTGTTTCACTTTACGGACATAACGTAAACACCGATTGACTGCCTCAGGGCCGAGATGTTCAAAAGACGATTAGCCCTCATCCAGGGTTAACTCTTAACAAAACCTGTTGGTTGTCAAGAAAATTAACCCTGGATCAGGGCTATTCGGCCTTTGAACAACTAGGCCCAAGGGCCAGTTGTTCGAAAGCCGATTAACTTTAAGCCAGGGTTAAATCTTAACAAGCTTTTCATGGTAACTAACCCTGGATCAGGGCTAATCGTCTTTTAAACAACTGGGCCCAGATTTTAGTATTTAATCGGCATTAGTCGTTTAAAGACAAAAATTTTACACAATCTTTTTCTAGTCTCAATCATTATCATTTTTATTAACTATTTGGAGTATTTTTTTCTTTTAAATATTAATGAGAAAAATGTAGGCAGTTGTGTTGTTTTCCTAAATAAAAGCTCTGTTTTCTTGCTACTATGTTTAGCATTTCCAACATTTCAGAGAAAAAGCGTCACTTCTCTCCTTAAATATTGTAACAGGCCGACCAGAATGGCTGCCTGCAGGACTAATTAACCTCATTTCCCCCTACAGTACGTGTTTGTAACTGAGTTAATTCCATCTTCCAAGAAGACCATACATGAGGAACTGGCTAAGTATCTTATGATGAGCCTCAAACCGGGCGCTGACCCGGTACACGTTAGCAATCTTATGAAGGTACCTAGTGTTTCTGCAACAGTTTGGGGGTTAGATGTATGTGCTATTTCATGGTCCTCTAAGCCGAACCAAACAAAACAACACCTTTTTAAAAGTCCCTATAAAGCTTATTTTTTTAATTTTTAGATTTAAAGCTATGAACACAAAAAATTCATGAATAACCGAATAAAATTAACGTGTCTGAGGTAAAAAGTAAGCTTTTCAATATAAAAAAAGATTGGAATGTAAATTTTGACCGAGCAAGCCCGGACTTGTAACCTGTGACGTAGTAGCAGTGAGTTGTGTCGAACCTGTTTAAAGTTATTCATTTCTACTAAAAAGGATTCGAAAAGTTTTGTTTCAACAAATTTTAAAGGAAGTAATTCATTGATTAAAGTTACAACAACATGACTTGGATTTCTAAACAAAATCATTTTTGTCTGGTTCTCGTGATTTTGGATTACTGTCAACGAACAAGTACGTGTTAGCTTCACTCGTGCCGGTTTTGTAGAATTTCTGAAATATTTGAAACACAAGGTATACTTCTCCAGGTGTCCTTTTTCAAAACGTCCAAGCTTTTCCAAGACTTGTTATCTTTTAAGCGTATCTCTTAGCTTTTATTAATTAATCTGAGTCTATGCTATGTGCAAATGTAAATTACTCAAAAGCAAATCACAAGTTGCCACGATCACTCAAGAACTCACCGGACTGACAGGGGATCTTACTAAGTTCAATAATTTCCAGAAAAATTGATGCAGTTGTAAATTCTCCTAATTAGGGCCTATACTTTTCTTGAAACTGGTGTGGGAGAATTGTTTACCTTGTGTGATCATTTCCGACTTTCTCATAACAAAATGGCTCATTTGTGTGAGATACATAGGAAAACAATCGAAATAGATAAAGTGGCTGGTTGTTAAAGGGTTCAAAACATGTTTTATCGGACACTTTTAAAACAATTTTGAATCTTTTGCCCTCTCTAGCACTCCTGGTTTTTCTTTGAGATTCTTGTGAAGAGTATGGCCCAGATACTTGTGAGCAGCGGTAAGATCAAGGTGGGTTGCCTTAATGCAGGCTTTCAAGTGATCCTACTCTTCCTACTATTTCCTACTTTTTTTACCCTTCTCCTAGTATTCCTACTTTTGTCTTGAAATTCCTACTATTTCCTACT
>JAOBAT010109535.1:0-14732 GCA_026413305.1 Hydrozoanthus tunicans
GAGAGAGAGAGAGAGAGAGAGAGAGAGAGAGAGAGAGAGAGAGAGAGAGAGAGAGAGAGAGAGAGAGAGAGAGTTAAAATGCTTGGTAGTTGGTTTACATTAATTAATTTAAGACAGGTATTTGGGTCGGATTATTTTGTGTATACATCTTATATTTTTCTAGAGAAGCAATAAGGAATAGGTAATTACTAAAAATACTTCAATGTTTTAATTTTATGTTACAACAACTAAACAGACATGTAAAGTAAAACCACACAACGTACATAACTGACACAAAAACAGAGCATCACAAATTCTTATTTTATGTTATAAACATAGACAAATAAAATAGAACTTAATAATTAGAAATCATTTCAATTTTAAGTTTTTTTTTCTTTAATTGTCTAGGTAGTCATCACTGGAGTTCCAAATCTTAGTTCCCTGGAATCGTTTGTCAAATCTTGCATAATTTGTTTTAGCCTTTGGTAGCTAAGCTTTAGGAAACTTAAAAATATCAACCGATGGTTGCATAGTGGAAACATAAAAATATCAACCGATGCAGTAGATTAGGTTAAAATACCGAAACTGAGTATTGTCAGGTAAGCGGTCATTTATATTTGTACAAGGTGCCAAAGCTAAAGATCGGAAGCGGAGCACATTCTAATGGAGTAAATAAAAACATAGGGTTTCGAATTTCAAGTTACACGGTACTTCTTCGGTTGAACTTGTAGTAAGTAAAGTTGTATCTAACTCTAGCCTCGAGGTGAAGTGCTCTTCACCAGCACGACCCTTCGATTCCCACGGTCAGGAAAATACCTTTTGCAGCGTGCACGCTTTTAATTCAACTTTTTTGTTTAAATTATGTTCTATTCACCAATTACGGTATGAACGGATATTTTAGCAGTTTGTTTGTACTGCCAATTATGAGTTTTACGTTTTCCAAGAAAACCAGCCAACTGTCAATTCCGTAAACCTTATGATAATTACAGAACAGCCTCAACCCTACACGATTAGCCTGAATTGAATAAATTTTCCATACCAAGTGCGTGCAGAGTTATTTATAGCACTTTTAAACTCTCATTGCCTGCTTCCAGGCGTTTTGGTGTTTTTCGCAATGCTCCCCGGGCATGGTGTTGCCGCCATTTTGGATTTCGTAGTCGCCAAGATGGCGGCAAAGTGCCCTGTCAGAAATCCAATCGCCTGCAAGCAGGCTACGTTTCCCATTTCCTAACGTACCATAATTTGAAGTTCGGAGATTCTACTTTACGTATTTTTGGACCAATGTTGCTGTCAAAACTGAACTTGCACTAATACTTAAATCAACTTAACTCACCAAGCATTAACGTGTTCCAGAGGATTAATTCGTCTGCTTCGTAGATTGGTTGAAGTCATCTCGTTTTTAGAGCACGACTACTGACCTCTGTGGGGCAAAGAGGGTTTTAGTTAAGACATACATATCTATCGAAAATCTACATATATTTTTTAAAACACCTTTTTCTACCCTTTTTCTAAAACTTCTATCTTTCGTATTTTGAACGCTATATTTTTAGAGGGACAATCTCGTAATCAGTCTAACTAACTTGTTCTATATGCGGCTGAAAACCTCATGTTCATAAAACAAATAATTTCTTAAAATTTGTTTTGTATGTTTTTACCACAATTAACGTTTGTTACATTCACCATGGGTTACTATATATAAAACACTAGGTATGAACCGAATGGAGCCAGTCACATGGAGGGGATCTCGAGGAGAAATGGGCTGCTTCGATTACTTACGTGCAGCCTCATTCTACACCTTCGTTGACCAATTATAACATTTCAATATGGAAACATGATCAGTTGATGCTAGATAACATAACAGATAGCAGAAGAAATGGAAATGCTCTTGCGACAAACGATTTTACAATTTTAACAGGAGTCGGTGGAAATCTTATCTGCGTTACCTTGGTAACAGCACTAGAACAAAAAAGAAAGTTAAGGAAAGGACTAGTTTTAAACTCATGATAAAATCAAATTTAAAACTAACTAGCCATCCAGTTGAGGTTCGGAGTTGAATTTGATTTCACAGAGTATCTTATTGAAACATTCACATTCACAGACCCACTAACAATTAAGCAACGATTTTGATTGAGTTGAGTTGTGTTTGAGTTTAAAGCCAAGAGACTTAATCTTTTGAATAAGGAACTTCTTTTAAAAAAATGCAACAGAACCAAGCCAAAATATATTTCGATCAAAAGTTGTAAGAACCTATCGCTTCAAAATATAATGAAAATACCTTTTTCAAATAGTCTATATGAACAGCTGAGTCGTAAAATTAAATTTTAACTAACATCCCTGGCAGGGTTGATCGCTATCTAATGAAATGGCTCATTTGAATGTATTCAACTTGAACTTAAGAATTTATCTGTTACTGTAAACAATTTGAAACCTAGGCGAGCGACCGTGCGAGACTGAATATGTAGATAAAATGGAAATAAAGATTATTAAAAATTAAGATACTCCTGTTTGCGAATTTCTGTGCCTCGTGATGTCAAGATTAATGCGGTAAATAATGCATTCAAACTTTTTTTTCACTTTATAGCGAGCCAAAATGTTTCTGTTTTGTAATTCAAACATGGGGTTGAATATAACAAACTTGCAATTTTGAGTATATAGTAAATAATAAAAGAGCTGCAATGTATACTTGTCTTGAATACTTTATACAGATGTAAAAAAGATAGTTTTAACTTTATTTGCTACACGCAGGTCACGCAGACAAGCAGTCGGGCTCTGCGAAGATTTCTTTCACGGCTTCTTGACATTGGTTCCGAAGTTTCTGGGGGATAGTTGCCCAAAGGACGCGGTTAATCTTCTCATTGATGTCAACAAGTCTGTTATAACGAATTTCTTAAAACATGCGTTACTGCTCCTTCTTCGGTTTATAAACCCTGCAAGAAACGATTTTTACATTCTCGATTGCCGTCAAGAAACGGATCGCAACTGAATGGTGCAAACAATAACAAACACATATCGCAACAGCGGCTCGCCAACAACTAGAGATTCGAGCATTGAGTTAATGCACACCTTGTGAAAACAGCCTTGAGGCAACTTTCTTCATCGCAGTTTCTCAAGTTTGTAGCTGCATTTCAGCCCCGCATGATGTTCACAAACACACCTTTTCAAACTCAAAAATCCTTGAAGTCACGAAATAAAGAAATCAAAATTGAGTGACTGTTAACTCGTGAATAATAATGTCTGAAAGTCTCCAGTAGAACCGTTAAACAAGCAAGTCAAATAACCGTTAACCATTCCAAAAAAAGCTTACTTATTGAAACTTAAAGTCATGGATCAGGATAAGCTTTTCCGCTACCATCTTGTCAATTTAAACTATTTTTTCTCATCAATATTACATCAACGTTCTTTTTATGTATTTTGAGAAAAAAAACATCAACACGCATTATTCTTATTGATTCAGATTACTAAATTCTAAAACTAAACTCTATATTTGTTTTTTAGCTTTTCTTGAAAATTATTTCCATATGCTTAAGGAAACTTAAGGTGGTAGTCATCGCAGATAATTTGTGAAAATAATTTTTCTAAAACACAAGTCAGTTGTGTTTTATTATAAACCTAATATTTATGTTATACATGAAGTTTATGATCAATATTCACAGTATATGAACAACATCGGCAATCTTAGTATTAATATAAATCTTTATATGATGCAAAGTGGAGAAACTTTAAAAATATGATGAGCTCAATTCATTTAGTTAAATTGCTGTTGTTTTATATTCCGATAATCTGTAGTAATCCCTGTGGCGGGAAAATAAGCAAACACGTTTATATCGGACGATTTCAAGAACCTTAATGAATCCTTTAACACAAATTGAGCTGTGAGTAAAAACCGCTCACGCACACACTTTCCATGAAGTATTCTCTGTTTATCTCATACCGCGATATTAAATAACAAACACGTTTTTCTTGGAGCCACTTTTTTCCAGGACAACCAATCCACTTTTTAGAAATAGCAGAAATAAGAACAATTTAAAACCAATTTGAGGCTGAAATCGCCAAAACAGTTTAAGAACAGCCCAACAGTTACTTGTTCGTACAAGAAAAGCGTGTAGTCTAATTAGCTCTATACTTTTACCTGAGTAACTTTGCTTTGACCTGAAGATGTTAACAACAATTTTCCATCTTATCCATCAAGCGTTTACAACTTACAGGTTCGACGCTCTAGGGTAATTAAACTGCCTAACAGGCTTTACGCCCCCTGATGAGATCTCTGAATTTCTACGGTTTATAATAGACCTAAAAAACACTGGGAATCGAACACATACCTCCGCACGGCGGACTGGCGCCTTACCAATACAACAGCTTTGTTGCTCGATTGTGAGGAAGGTACTAACTAGCTCTCCTTTAGGCTTAATGGCTTTATTGAAGGTTGGCGTCCAGAAGGCCTGGAAATCAGCCAGTTTATAGGTCTACAGGCCCGGACCTTCAAAAATTTATCTTGACAGCTAAGAAAAATAAAATATTGAAAAATAATTTTTGATAATGAAAAAAAAAAGATTAAAGGGAATATATTTCCAAAAGTACCTGTTACAAATTTTCTTTTTTCAATGAATGCTGCGTGGTTGTTACTCGTTGTGGATGATAGAATTCGCCCTGATGACGATGTTACAAACGAGTGGAGAGAAGACTTAGCTAATAACGTCTCACCCCATTGGGCCTGCAAAATTTTCAGATCCTAGCTACGCCACTGGCGTTTAGCCCGACTTTCCGCGCAACGATGTTGGGCTAAAAGTTAACTATCGTGTAACAAGGCACTGGACCCAATTTTCGCGCACTGTTTGCTCGGCAACGCGTTGCGAGTTTTTGAAACGGTTTCAAAACTTTTAACACAAAATGACGAGTTTTGAAAAAGTTAGCTCAGGTAAGGTGTCACGCCAACTTTAAGCGCCACAACGCCGCGCGACAAATCGCAAGTTACATCACCTTAACGTCCGAGAAGACGCGAAGTTCTTACGGTTAGAAGATGTTAGAGCAAAGTCAGCACCTTCTCGATAAATGTTTCATGACACCTATAAGATACGGCGCTGGGAATCAGGTTTGCCCTGCTGTCGCTCTCAGCAGGCTGGCAAGGAGCCATAACTCTGAGTTTGCAGTCTTAAACAAGCAGTTTTTTTTGTTTCTTGTCGGTTTCAGATAAGAGTCGGCGTCATGACTGCATGTATCATTATAATGCGTTGTAAATTGACCAACAGCTATTTCCGAGTTACGCTGCACTGCACACAAATTAAGCTTGGTGCTCATTAATCGTACATTTGCTGTATTTCTTAGCACCTGGCTTCAACTTGAAGGTTTTGTTTATATATGCACCATGTGAAGCATAAACGAAAACGGCCTATTAGTGAAACTGCTATACCTTGGGCTGCGAGCGAAACACCTTAAAAGCAGATAAAATTTTAAACTAGTTTGTATCTTAATGTTTTATAATGTATTCATGTATAAGGCCCATTTACACGAGCATTTTTTCCTTGATAAATTTATCTTGATAAAGAAAAATGACGCTCATAAATGGTGGATAGTGGACATATTTTCCTTGACAAGGAAAAGTTGTCAAGTCTGAGTTTTGCTTGTTTAGATGACCATCAGGCACAACTGAAAATTTGTCAAGGAAAACTTGCTCATCGTCTACAAGAACAAGGAAATTTTATCAATGAAAAATTGTAAAGGAAAATTTGCACGGGTAATGAAAACTGTCAAGTAAACTTGTCAAGGAAAAGTTGCTCGTGCAAACGGAGCTTTATGTATTGATATCTTAATCAATAAGGTTTTCGCTAACGCAAGAACGTAGATATACTAAAACAACAAGATTTAAATTACAACGAAGTTTCGGCATCCCCTCGATGTCATAATTAAGAATGCAACATTTACAATAGAAATGATGCCAAGTAAAGTATTATTGAGGGGTAAACAATAACTATAAATAAACCAATAGCTTAAATAACTTAATGCAAAAGAGAGATAAAACTCAATAAGTGAAAATTAGCGTACAAGATAAACTGATTGAAGCATTATCTTGACATCTTGAACAAAATTTTATCAATATAGTCCAGAGAGAAGTAAACAGAACAAACCATTGGCTTAAACAAAAATTGGGTCGCTTTGCACGTTTAGTTCAGGATTCTGTTGCCTTGTATAAAACGTTAATTTCTATAGTTAGACAGTCAAACTTTTTCAAACATTTAGCCAGAATCTGGGAATGATCTCATATTTTGAGCACGTGACAGAATAGTGAATCATGCTTTTCGCGCATTCTGATAGGCTAACTCCTTGGTAAAAAGCAAAGACGGCTTTCTGTTTCTTTTCGATTTAAGAAAATTATTTCAGTAAGTGAATATGAAGCACCCAGAAACACAGTTTTGGGGCCAAAACAAATTGGTTTACGGTGTTTAATTGTAACACATTCAATCTTTATTAAGCCGGTAAAATGCCCTGTCCAGAGGGAAGGGGTGGGGTTACGCCCTAGTTTGGGGTGGTAGGTATGACCGTCGTGATTCTTGGGGGTTAAAATAGCCAGATAGCCATTCCGGTATTTTTTTTGGGGGGGGGGGATGTTAAAGGAAAACTTTTGTTAAACCAAGAGCCTGATATTTTGAAAACGAAAGCTCCTCGTTTTAGCAAACATGCGTAGTGAATAGACCCTCTTGTTAGACATGCGTAGTGAATAGACCCTTTTATTAGACATTTATTCACAGTCAAAATTAAATAAGTGATCCCTTGGAAATTGCGAATAAATTTTGTAAATATTTTTTTAATATTGGTCCCAGCTATGCCAAAAAGCTTCCGCATTCTGAAATAACTCCTGAGATTCATATCTCAAGGGAAGGGTTGTTGACTCTATCTTTCTAAGTCCAGTGACTGAAAGTGAAATCAAACAATTGTCATCTGGTTTTAAATTAGGTAAAGCTACTGGTTTTGATAACATTAGCATAACAGATGTAAACTCTAATATTGAACACCTAGCAAAGCAATTATCCTATCTCATAAATCTATCTATTTCAACAGGCATTGTACCAGAATATGCTAAACTTGCTTAAGTAATCCTTGTTCATAAAGGAGACTCTAATTCTGACTTTAATAATTATGGACCTATTTCAATTTTACCTGTTTTTTCTGAATTATTTGAAAAGGCAATTTATAACAGGTCAATTTCTTTTATAAACAAACATAATATACTATATGAACATCAATATGGCTTTCGATCTAATTATTCAACATCATTAGCAATTATTCAACTTGTAGAACAAGTGTCCTCATCTATTGACAACAAGGAACTCTCTACAGGAATTTTTCAAAAGCTTTTGATACTGTTAACCACAGAATACTTTTTACTAAACTAGAGCATTATGGCATTAGAGGACAGTCACTTAATTGGATAACTAGCTATTTAAATAACCGGAAACATTTTGTTATGTATAATAACACTGCATCTGACTACTTACCAATAACATGTGGTATTCCACAAGGCAGCATTTTAGGACCTCTTCTATTTATTTTATATATTAATGACATATGTAATTCATCAGAAATTCTTAAATTCACCCTATTTGCAGGTGATACCAACATATTTTATTCTGGGAAAGATAGTGGTTCTTTAAATTATACTCTGGACATTGAGCTTGAAAAAGTTGCAAATTGACTAAATGCCAATCAGCTATAATTAAATTTAAGGAAAACAAACTAAATTATATTTAAGGCTCGTCAGAAAAAAAATAGATTTTAAAACATTTGAAATTAAGATTAAAAATATAATAATTGAACGGAAAGAAAGTACAAAATTTCTTGGTGTTATTGTTGATGATAACCTTTGTTGGAAAGACCACATAAGTGCTATAGCTAGTAAAATTTCCAAGTCAAATCACGTTATTATCTTTCCCCCAAATCATTTTTTATGTTATTTTATTCACGATATTTGTACTCTCCAAATAAGCCTTTTTATATACTTTATTTAGAATAGATTATATCCAGACACTTGCTTAAACTTGTTTTCGAAGAATTGTCAAATTCACTCATATCCAACGAGGCACTCTAAAGATTTCAGATCTAAATTTTGTAGAACTTACATGAAAAAATTCACTGTGACAAGTCAGGGACCTAAAGTATGGAATTCTTTACCCTGTGACATTAAAACAATGGTTACCTTTTCATCTTTTAAGGCAAAACTTAAAAAAATATTTGGTTAGTTGCTTGCCTGCAACACATGTATGATTGAACTATAAGTTAATTAACAATAGTAAATAGATAAAATACATTATACGTATGCATAGTTATATTATTCTATAAGATTAATAATCAACATCATTATGCGTAGGTTACCAGCGGTTCTCGATTTAACAAAGTTGTCTTTTATTTAAGCTTAAAAAAGGTGATTCAAAATATGAACCCCAGGCTTCTTTTGAACTGCCTTCCATCTTGGAGAGACTGGATGTTGTTAAATAACTGTAAGTTCTTCAGTTTTAGTATATATCTATTTAGTTGTGATTATGTATATATATGTATGGGTACATTTTGTAAAACTCCACAATGGTTTGTTCCAATAAATGATTGATTGATTGATTCATGCAAAAAATATATATATTAAATACATCAAGAAACTGTGGCCAGCAACAAATTCAACGCATCGGTGTAAGAAGTTAAAGACAAACGTTCTATCACGTGCGCGCTATTATTTATTGTATATCACGTGCAACGCAGCACGAAACAATATTTGAAAAATAATACTAAGGCTTTGGTTTGTGTTAGTGCATATGGTGACATAGAATGAGCACCAACCCTTCCCCTCCTCTCTAGTTTAAACAAACTATAAAACTAAAAAACAGACAATAAAAGCAAAAATTGCCCACTTAACTATCAAAATTTGGAAAAAAAGATGCTAATCAACTGATTGTTTTATTTGGCCTAAAAGCTGTCTTAAAACTGTATAGCTAAAAAAGAGGATAAATCCTTTCTTGAGCATTAGTGGCTCATATGTTCGACGCTTATCTCCGGTTTCTGTAGTGTTAAGCGGATGAGAGTCTTTTACTCCCTCTGGACAGGACACTAATCTACCTTCACTCAAAAACGGCAAACGGCTAATAAGAGGAGGATTGATTAAATTCAAATACTCGTCGTGAGAAAAAAAAACATTGTTTAGCATCATCCTTTACGTATGAGTATCAGTTTATGTTTGAGCTAGCAGCCTTTTCTCAGAAGCAAATATAAAAGCAGTCCTTCTCTATTGATCAGAAACCTGGCGAGTGACCAAACACACTATAAAGTCACTATCAAGCTTAATTTTTTTACTTTTTAGATTAAAATGTGGTCATCGGTGAACTCAAAATTCGAACAACAAAGAAAATTTCCACGTCTAAGTATGCTTTTTAATCAAAAAAAGATCGGAATGTAAATTTTTACCGAGCAGGCCAGGGACTGGTAACGTGTGACGTACCAGCAGTGAGTTATGTAGTTTTTGTTTAAAAATATTCATTTCAGTTTAAAAATGTCGAAAAGTATTTATTTCAAACAATTTCAAGGGAGTAATTCAATGATTGAATTTATAACAATATGACTTTTGTAGCTTGAATTGAACTCTTTGAGATAAAAAAGGTAGTCTTTGCTTCATGTCTCGTGCATGTCACGTGCCTCCTGCTACGTCGTCATTGCATGCTTCAAGTCTAAAAAATGTAACCAGAACGGTGAGATTTCGACAATTTCTATTATTAAAGGGTTCTACTTTTCATCTGGGACTTAAAAAAATAAGCTTGATAGGGACTTAAATAAATTTCATAAATTGTTGTCTCAGGAACATTTTGAACAGCTATTGGCCAAATGTCATTCAAAATGAAGACGTCTGCCAGAGTACAATCCAACAAAACGATAACAATAATAATAATAATAATAATAATAATAATAATATCTAGCGAGTTAATCGCCCTTACTTGCAGTCGCGTGGACTGAATTGCGAAGGACGCAGCTCAACGAGGTCGGACCGAAAGCATTTTAAGGCGCATATTGCTGCCGCTATACGACCCATGCATGACCTCGGAGCACTGCTCCACAGCCAGATAGAATTAGCTGGGTGTCGATTTTGTTGAGGGAGGAAAACCGGAGAGCCCGGAGAAAAACCGTCGGAGTCAGATTGAGATTGACAAATCTCGGCCCACATGCGGAAACCAGGGCTCGAACCTGGGTCCACAGTGGTGGGAGGCACGAGCGCTATCCACTCGGCCATCCTGACTCCCCTAAACCCAATCAAAGAAGTAGTTAAACCTGAGAAGATGGCGATGGATTGGGCACACCCAGAGAAGAGGCAAGTGCATTCAGCACCAAGGGAAAAAGACTGGAGCAGAGAAGAGGTCTGGAGGCTAGAACGGAGAACTGCTAAATATAGACTTGGACATAACTCCAAAGCAGTGTTGTGTGGAGGAGGGAAATCTCGCTAGAGGCCAAGTGCATGAGTGAGCGAGAGAGTAGTGAACTGGAAGACATGTTTTATGCAATATATAGAGCCGGAAATTTCCTCTCGCACTAAGTAGTTTAAACACGAGGATCCAGTATAAAAGGGGTTTCACATGTTCAGTTGCCAATCACCCGCCGTCGAGTTAACATCTACAAAAGTCTCTGCTCTCTGCCAGCTGTGGTGTTTTATTTGCATATAGATTAGTTTTGCAATTTCAAAATATAGCAAACAATCTACAGTTGTGTACGGCTCATTCTTGCTTCTGAGCCTTGCCATGACGGTATTCGGCTGATTTCAATTTTATTAGTGTTACAACAATGAATATTAATTGCTGAAGCGAAGTTCTACCGAATAAAATAACGAAAAAATGCAGGCCTCGATCGAATTGTTTAATTTGGTCTTGCGAAGCAACCGTATATCTTAATTCTTATCAGCAGCCTTTCACGACGTACGCCTACCAGTAGAACGGTATTATGCCAATGACTTCATTTACTATTAAAAAAATTAAACTGTTTCACGATTATGGTGTAAATAACCTCGAATTGTTGAAAGTGGGTTGTTTCTTTTATCAATGGCCGCCATTACATTTCAAAGTTTATTCAAATTTCATGAAAAGGCTCGAAAAAGGGGCGGGCCTAACCCTTTTATACTGGAACCTCGTGTTTAAGATGCGAGTACGACAACACCGACGACGACGGCAGAAAACAATGTTGAATAAAGTTAGTAGTTGCACGTCGGAATGCACCGTGCTGGTCACCTGCACGCTGTCGTATTGAAAACTAAACGTGAAAAGCTTAACTTTAAGTTTTCATGGCTGCGATAACGACCTACAGAAAATTTTATCAATCTTCTTTTACACCCTTAAAGTGACTATAAAACTAACAATTATTTTTATTACCAATAAAAAAATTTTGGAAACTAAGGACGTTGAGAAAATTTTTTTTGAAATCGGTCGTATTCTGGAATTTTTATACTCATTTGAAAGTTCAAGTTTTGTTGGTTCACGACCGCGTTTTAGGGGACTGGGTTATGTCGCCGTTCCCGGACATCTCTGGACCAAAACACAGCAAGAGGGACATGTATGATCTTGAAGTACATTCCTATTCCCCACACAGTTCTCAGTTCTTTTGCCCGTTTTTGTTTAGAAAAGACCTCATTTACTCAATATTATAAATTTTTGCAGAAGTACCTTAATAATTTGATCCCCAAAAAGTTGTTAACGTTATATGCACTTTAAGAAAAGACTCATTATTTTGCTATTCTAAAATGCAACTTGGACGAAACAGAATCTAAAGAAAACTAGTCCTAAGTAGTCAAAAAAAGCCAAGCAAGAAGTGTATTTTTGAAAGCCCGGTCGTCGTCGAGTTGTCATCAAGTTGTTGTACTCTTGAACCTCCTAACCTAGCTTGCCTCACCAAGTGATGAATGCCAAAGCAATTCGCCCTCCTTTTATAGTCTTTATAAGCCCTTGTGAGGCCTGCTAAAAACGGTTTCACATAAACTAAAATGATCTAACTTAAAGCTACTGTTTGAAAACTTACAAAGTGACCATTCGTTTTCTTTTTTTCTTTACAAGTCGATTTTGAATATGTCCACTGCTTCAACAAATTTTGGAGTTTGAAATTTTCTTGAGATTTTATAACTTTGATTTTTAAAAAACCAGCTGGATAAAGGTTAAAGTCCCTATAAAGTTTATTTTTTTAAGTTCCTGATGAAAACTAGAATCCTTTAATAATAGCAATTTTCGAAAATAAAACCTTTTCTCGCCGCTCCTGTTACATTTTTTAGACTTGAAGCGTGCAATGATGACGTAACACGAGGCATGAAGCAGAGAAAACCTTTTTTTTTGCCTCAAAAAGTTCACTTCTGGCTTCGAAATTCACATTAATTGTTATAACTTTAATCAATGGATTATTCCCTTGAATTTGTTTGAAATAAAAATTGTATGACATTTTTTTTAACAGAAATGAAATTTTCTAAACAAAAACCACATAACTCACTGCTGCTACGTCACAGGTTAACAGTCCCCAGCCTGCTCGGTCAAAACTTACATTCCAATCTTTTTTTTTTTTATTAAAAAGCATACTTAGATGTGGAAGTTTTCTTTGGTTATTCAAATTTTGAGTTCACAGGTGACAACAGTTTTAACCCAAAAAGTAAAAAATTAAGCTTGATAGGGACTTTAACATACAGACTAGACAGGAAAGCCGACAAAGCTCAGAAGTTTTTCAAAGAATGTACAAAAATGTTTTGTCTTTATGATTAGTTGAACGAGTCGTGGTTGTGAACATTCTTTGTTTCAGGTATTAGTGAAAACATTTTGACAAGATAATTGTTGAGTTGCATTCAAATCCTTGTGTTTTGTGCACGTAAAAAGACCAAAAAACGAAAGAAAAATACAAACAAAAACATACAGCAACGGTTTCCTAACCAGTCCGTGTATTTAACTGTGTTGAGACAAAAAAGAAACGAGTAAACAATTGATATATTTTTCAGTCAATTAAAGTTATACCTGAGGTCATGGTCCCGTCATGGTCACGTCTAACATTTAATCCAGAGATTAACCAGACTTACAAAATGTAAAACTCAAGCGCTGAAGGCAGTCCTTTCGGTATAAGAGTAGCTTTACAAACAAACAGATACAGTAACAGAAATTTACTGTCATTCGAGGGCTTGCAAGAGAGCTAGGGTATTGCATTTCTGCATCTTCATTCCTTCGCCTTCGTAAATTTGTTGAAAACTATCTTTTGCTAAACTGTTGAAAACCCCCTTACTCGTGGAGATGAAAAGTGAGATAAGATAGCAGAGAAAAAAATCGGCGGGCGACCCGTAGCACATATGTAGATGTGCAGTTTCCCAATTCATATTCGTAATTAGTAAATTAAAGTTATCAAAATGATTACTTTTTTCTCTATGCTTTTGTTTTCTGCCGTAAACTCAAACCCTTACCTGCTCGTAGTTCTTTTTTGTAGCCTTCTTAACAAACATGGAGGCAAACGCGAAAACCAAATGATATAAAATTAGAAGAACAGAACAAAAGTAGCAACAGAACGAGAGTTATTTCAAGAAGATGTTTGCCTGTGTTTTCAAAGTTGAATATTAACTAAAGTGGCGTCACAAACGACTAATTAGAGGTCAACTGTCAGAAACGGACCAGTGACTCAGCTTTGATCTAACATGCACATTTACTTAGGCATTCTAACGTTTTGTTACGGCTGTTTTTGGTTTTGCCACACGTCCATATAGGCAACTTAGTTCATTCTTAACCGTCAAGTTTAAAGTGTGTACTTCAGCCTCTAAACAGGTGAGAAGGGGAGAGCAAGTTCTAATACAACACAGTATCTCTCGATATAATATCAAGATCTTGGAGACAACATGGCAATCATGAAAAAATTTTGCTTCGTTGTTGATTTGAAGATTGGAACTATTGTCGTTGCTGTGTTATCGATGGTAAGTGTTCGAACATATCTTTCAGCACATTTCAAACACTCGAGTAGTAGAGATTCGTAGAAGTGATAGTTGTCGATGGAAATTTACTTGAGAAATTTACAAGCTAGTTTATTTCATGCTATGCACGATTGGTTTCGGTGAAAAAAAATCTTGAGTTGATGATTAACTCGAGAGCTCGCCACCTTAAATATACTTTTAAAAACTAGATACTTGAGACTGTTTCCTCTTCTATAAACGAGCAAAAGGCAAAAAAGGGGGCCATAAGATCTTGCCGTGACCGAGTTGTCTGTTAAAGGCTTATTATTCATCTTCAAACATGTTTTCATAATTTGCTTATTTTGCAAAGTTAATTTGTCCAATACATACCCTTGCCTAGTTATAAGAAACGAAAGTATTTTCTTAAATGTGTTTTCTGTGTTTTGGCCAGACTTAGTTACGATTTTATTGCGGGCAACATATTTGTTTGAGGTAGTGCGGGGATAGTTTAAATGTCACAACTAATAATAAACATTTATTCTTTGGCTTTGCAACTTTTGAAAGATTAAGGCGGTGACGTCGATTATAGATTAATATTTTGTGTTTTGACAGGTTCGATTGTATTAATGTACTCGAAATAAAAAGATAATTTATATCGCTGCAGGCAATACTAGACAATAGTCTTTTACAAATGAGACTAGAGAGCGCACAGAGCAAAACGGCTTTTAAACATACTTAAATGAACCATGTCTTATAACACTTGCTATTTAACAATTATTCCAAGAGCGCGCATTGGATATGAGATGGTAAATAGCCGACGAGGCGCGTAGCGCCGAGTTGG
>JAOBAT010109546.1:0-14732 GCA_026413305.1 Hydrozoanthus tunicans
TTGACAAGGGACGGACTTACAATCGTCTTCATCTATACAAAGCAGCCGAGACGGACAAATTTTTCAATCACATGCATAAATTTGTACGTTAATATATGGGCAAGGCGAATGGAGGGGAAAGGGAGGGACATTGAGAGCGCTGGCCAGGGTAGGTTGTCCCACGACCAAAAAATTTGTTTTTTAATTTTTTAGTTTTAGGTTTGTTTTCCGAGACGTCAACATCCTCAATAGTACAACACCTCTTGGAATCCGCTTTCATCAACAAAACTCTTACTCGAACGATCACCGTCGTTATTAGTGAGATTTAGCAATTTGCCGTCTGATGTTTGCCGTATTTCTGTCTTGTTTTCTTGGATTTAACTTCACGTTGATACGAACTTCAAGCGAAAACACACGAGGGACTAAAATTACACTGGAATCTAGTGTCAAGTAAATTCAGTGCAATTAAAATCTTATTGTGAAAGTACATGTTAGCAAAGAAAAAAGAGTTTGATAGATAGATAGTTTATTGGTAAAATAAACTTGCAGCCATAGAGCTGAATTGCGCTTTTTAAAAAAAGATTTATTTTGTTTGTTTGTTGACCACAAATAACAATTGTTTGATTCCCGTTAATGAAAATTGCCATTTGGCACTATCTGAACAACTTTTTGTGTTATTTCTTCAATTTAGCTAACTGAACATTAAGCATGACATTCTTTTATCTTTTTTACGACTGAAAATCTCTTTTTATGCTTGAAAAAAGATAAAAAATACTCACGTAAATATCTAACGCGAAAACCCTTACCTTGGCGTACGTACGGCAAACGTGAAACGGCACACGCGGGAAAATCTTGCTGACATGATCACATTTCACGTCCGCGTCTCGCGTATACGTGGTGCTAAATCTCCCTATTTTTTCTTCGCACGACACTCACTTAAAACACGTCATATGAAGGCTAGCGGCTTAATACGGACGTCTAGGAAAACATCCTTCCTTTCGCGATCCAGTTTATAGATATCCCAGGGCCCGCCTCTGTCCCATCTCAAGGGTCCCATTAAATTCAAAGCGCTTGTTTTAACCAACTTAAATTAAAGAAGCATCATCACCTTTCACTGATCAATTCCAGTTGCCCATGAGTTACTTTAGCTTCCGTTAGCTCTTTCTGGTCTTTGCTCGTTCAAATGCTCATGCTTAACTTCTCCAAGACAATTATTCTGCTTTAGCAGGGCGCGCAATTAAAATCATTCATAAACGGTTTTCAAGCTGTGTCGGTTTTAGGGGCGACACAAATAGAAACTGATGAGTTGAACAATTTAGTATTATTTTTGACAGAACTAAAACAGTTTGCTTAACTCCATTAAACCCAGCAATATCGATCCTTGAGAAATCTGCTAGCGTCGGTTGAATTTTTGATGGTAATTGAACGAACTAAGAACTATGAAATGTTTGAAATAGAATGAAACCCTAGTTGGGAAATTCTAAACAATGACTATTGTTTCAAACTGCAAAACTAACGAAACTTGTTTCAGGGAATTAAAGTTGAAAACTCCTTGAAAAAAAATCGATTTATAATTTTATAAGACTTTGTTGATGTTCGTCGTTTCTCATGCAGTTACTTGCAATAAAAGCCTTCAAACTTTCATGCCACTTATAATCAGAGAAACCGGCGTTACCGAGCGTACTGTTCTGCGAGTCAAAACACGTCAAAGAAGATTAAAGTGTGTCAATTAACATACCTCTGTCAGTTGCCAGTTTCTCTACTATCACCAAGATGCTGACTGACAACGCAAAAACTATGAGTAACAGTGAAAACCATACAAGTAAAAGGACTTGAGTCGACTTGCTCGACCTCATGTTGTTATGATAGTGGCTGAACTGAAACAAACTAACCGTATTTGCATAGACTGAAGAGGTCGTTTCGCTTAAAAGCTAAACTACAAAACAAAATCAGAAAGAAACAGCGGGTTTCTGCTTTCTTTGAAAAACATCAGTCAAAATTTGTTGGTTGCTACAAAAATCTGTTTTTACACTTGATATACATACAGAAGTATGGCTCCACTACTGAGTAGAACTTTGCCATGCTATTCATGACAGTATGAAAGTGGTCAAGTCGCTATATTAATGCAAGCTGATTATCTACATCTGTCGATTACTTACGGATAGGCATGTTGTAAACAAAAAATGTTTCTCTATATTTGAGCCAACATTTGCATTTCATTCCTTCGGAATGTCAAACATTTTAATACCTTACTATCTTATTTGTGTTTGCATGCAGGGACTCTCTGTTGCATTCGATTACTTGGGGAAGATGAATAAAGTGCAGCCAACGTTGGTTAATTTCGCAAAACCCCTCAGGCACCAAGAAGAAGAAAACGAAATTACGGGAATCGATTTAATTTATTATTTCAAGTACTTTGAAGGCAAAAGCCTGGCTTTCACAATCACAAACAGAAAATCCTTCTTTTAAGGCATGTAAAATTGTTATAACCGGCACCACAAAACTTGTTCACCATTTGTTTGGACTATTTTTAAGAAACTCTCTTCGCAAGAAAATTAAGCTGGTGCGTGGTTGACGTCATCCTCGCTTTCGAACCCGTTTGCACTTAAAAGAATAACAAAAACGTGCAATGGAAATTTAACAAGGGTATGTATCATATAGCAACACACTTTTAAAGATGGACTCAATGTGGTCGATTTCGCTTTATTGCATAACTCATCTGGCTTAAAACTTAGTTGCTTTCACTACTCGGGTAGATAGTTTTACGTTCAAAGCGAGTTGGTCATGGTAAGGTAAATAAAACATTCAATATAAATGTTTTAGGCTTTCAGCGACTCTAAGGGTAAAAGTCTTTTTTCGTTTAACTATTATTGGGTCCGCTAGGCTTAATAGAGGCCCTATAGAGAAGTATCGAGAAGTAGTTTACTCCTAGATTACCGTAAAACCCCCTTTTAAAGCCCTGGGCTTATACAACTTTATAAGGAGTTTTGGATGGGCTTATAAACGAAGAGGGGGGGGGTAGGGGGAGGGGGTGGGCTTATTAGCGGAATAAACAAATGTTTCGGAACGACGAGATAAAATGTATCGGAGAAACGAGTTAAAGCCAACATACCATTACATTTTGAGTTACATTTATAATACATTTATTTTGAGCCACAATAAACGGGAAATTTTATTTAAAAAACATCTTTTCGACCGACTTATACGACTGGAACAACTAGAACGGAACAGAATAAAGGTAAAAAAACTACAAGCCTTAACTTTTTCAATTTGCCTATTTGTAGCATTGACAAAGTTCATATCTGCATTTCAACGTTCAGAACAATTTCATATAATTTTATTTTGACAAAGCAAGGCCGCAGTTACGTTGTGTTGAAAATGAAGTGAGGAACAGAACTCATAGCGTTGTTGTACATGCATAAAACATTTCATTGTTTCTTTCCGTTTGGTACCATTGCAATTATATTGATCTAAACTCCGCAGCCACGTATTTGTCTGTAACGTTCGATCAAAAACTTTGATGTTTAAAAAGAAATGCAAAGGAATACACTTACACAATAGATTGGCTTTAAACAGGGAGGCTTACATCGGCGGGGAGGGGC
The DNA here is from genome assembly GCA_026413305.1 of Hydrozoanthus tunicans. Taxonomy (NCBI): domain Eukaryota; kingdom Metazoa; phylum Cnidaria; class Anthozoa; order Zoantharia; family Hydrozoanthidae; genus Hydrozoanthus; species Hydrozoanthus tunicans. The sequence goes on from JAOBAT010109546.1 coordinate 3,582, forward strand.
TTTTCATCCGAATCAAAATATTCATTGGCAAATTGATGGGCTTGTATCCAGGAGGAACTTAAAACCAGGGGGCTTTAAAGTGGGATTTTCTATCTCACTCGTTGATGATATGGAAAATAGAGCTAAAAGATGAATCAGTTTGTTTAACAGAAAAGGCAAGAGATATTAGTTATCAACTGAACGTTTTAATTTCTCAACAGAATGTCGCGATATTTCAAACTTTAAATTAATCCACAGACTCTTGAACCAGGTCCAACCTTCCAGTAGGGATTGACTTACAGTTCAGTCCGAATCCTCTTTGTTGACTTCGACGGGTCTGTGGACGAAGATATATACTGAGTTTAACAAAAAAAAGTTGGTCTTAAAGAAGTGGCCATTGCTTCAGGGTTGCCGAAGCATACAAAATAAAGTAAAACATTGATAGAGAGGAAATGGTGGTTCTTGCTCTGGGGACCACATCAATTAACAAAACTGAGAAAATTTTCTCTCCATACTAATGGAAATATACCTTAAAAATCTATTTTTCTTACACGCTTAATTTTTATCATTCCCCCACTTAAAAAATGGCCAAACACAAACGCTTCAATTGAAGCCTTTTAAACAAACACCGAATGTTTTTATCTTGTTTTCGTTGTTTAGGGGAACACTATTTTTTCAAGTCGGGGCAACATTTATGGAATTCAGTAAGAGCAACGTCTTTTTAAAAAAGCTACAGTGTGTACCTGGAATGTCGAATTTGAAGTTGGTACGTCCAAACGGGGCAGAGTACTTTTTGCCAGTTGTTGCATCACTGTAAGAGAGCTGTACTGGAATAAACGCGCCAGTTCTGCCTGGGGGCATCACCTTGTTAGGGTCGAGTATGGCCTTAAAGGAGAAGGTCATTTTATCCAGAAACCGTAACTTTTTCTTAAGCTGTAAAAAGCGGGGTTTCATGAGTTAATAAGCAGATAAGCAAATAAGTAATGGGCTATTTTAAATTAAAAAACAAATTTAATCATGATTTAATTTTATAAAGACAGAACACAATATTAAGTCTAGATCTGAAATATGAAATTGGTATAAATCGTTTCCGTAATTGGTGCAAATTACCTTGTAGGTTAGCAATGCCAAGTACAACTATTTCTTGAATTTTAGCGGTTTTATCACATTCATTTTTTTGAAAATATATATAGTGCTGTTTTTAATGCCAGCGAAACACAAAGTTACCAGTTGCTATGAAAGCAGTAGCAAGACTCATCAAATTGTTGCATATTCCAGGCTGATTTGAGATTTATTCGTGGATTGCCTCGACTTCATAACTTGTGCAGTTAACCGACGCAACTCAAATGAAAGCGACGATACACGTGCGATCGAGTGTGACAACCGACGAAAAAATAGAGATGCAACCGCCGGGACTCGAACCAGGGACCATTCATCTGCTCGTAAACCCCCTTTTGCGAGACGTCAACAAATCGCAGCATTCAAACAAGGGTACGAGAAAAGTTAAAGACGAAACCAGATCTAGAGCACTTCCTCTTGATGCGTCGCTGTTAACGCAATGTCGACAAATACAAAGGACTATCTGTCAAATGTTGAACTATTTCGCCTTCGTCTTAAAACCCTAGAATTTATCTCAGAATAAAGCAAGTTACTCTAGCTCGCAACACTTCACTTTCTTTTAGAAACTACTAGTTCAGTAGTATTAGTTATTGTGGTGTAGAGTTTGCGCTGCAAACGGAATGGCTGTCGCAATACCGTTAGCTTTACCTTAAATTGCGGTACGCCCCTTGTGTTGTCGTTTATAATATCAGAGCTGTGGATCGCAGTTCCGTTCTTAAACTTAATGTATGGAGGGTTCATCCATACAACCAAGACATCGGCCGCGTATCTCTGAGATTTTGAGTGATGCTGTACGGTTGTGTTATACTCAACCACATCGCTGAAAGAATTGAAAAATGCGAGTAGTAGTAGTAGTTAGTAGTAACAATAGCAAAATAGTAACAGTACAAATCCACTTACCCCCCCCCCATGTAGGGCTTCAAATTTTGAATAAGGCCTCCCCGGCTTCCCACACAGACGTTTTTCTCTCTATAACTACTACTACTAAAGCTATTAGTATTATTATTATTATTATTATTATTATTATTATTATTATTATTATTATTATTACTACTACTACTACCACCACTACCACTACCACTACCACTACATGTAAATTTTGCTCTTTTGACTTTTACTACATTTGTTGCCACTGTTAGTCCTACTACCACTTGCAGTACCGTTCATCCTAGCGACTGAAAGCTGAACAGAGCGCGATAATATATTAAATCTAAGCATGCACGCGTGCATCAATGTAATCAATACGTAATAATGCTTTTTTTCTTGTTTACCCCCGAATCAGCATTTCGTTATCCTGGCACGGTTTCTCGTTTGCAGTACAATGGCACTCAAGAGTAAGCACGGGCTGGCGAGTTGAAGGCACGTCTGCATACACTTTCACTCTTTTAAACTGCATAGTTTCCCCGGCTCTCAACATATTGAAGAGAACTACCAAAGCAACACCATCTTTCGCTTTAGGATGATCGTTAAGAACGACCTCGTTTTCAATTACGATTAAGCTGTCTGGATCACCACGATCTCCTTGTAAACTGATGACATCTCCGAGATCAATCATGGCCCTGATAATTGAAAGAATTAATGGTGTGTTCAGTTGGCTTACTTTGTGAATTGCGGTGCTGTACTTTATGTTATACTTTTATACTGGGACAAGACGTCAACACTAGCTATTTTTGAAGTCATTGGGCTAGTGAACAAATGTCTAAAACGAAGTTATATAAACCTTTCTTTTTATTTTGTCGTCCATCAAAGCATAGTGTAAAAAAATCACTAAAATGATTTTACTAACAACGAAACTCTTCTTGGTTTTATAACTGCTAATTACTAAGAAATGCCGGTGATTCCTGACAGTAATTCAGATAGCTAGATTATCTGCATTTTACCTGTGATGGGAATCTGGTAGCACAAACATATAAGTTTCTGTCAAAACTTAGTAAAAAACAACTAGCTGGATACGGTCAGAAAGGAGTCATACTGAGCGTGTTTTTAGAACTGCCTGTATCAGAAGTTGATACTCCTATTTTCCAACTGAATTAACACATAAAACAATATGTTGGTTTCTTTCATTCTTGAAAGGAAAAAAAAACGAGTTTCTTTAAAAAGACGGTTTACAAACAAGTTTTACAAACCTGTCCGGTGAAGAGTTATCTTGCACTGCTGACAAGAAGGTAGCAGCTTGGTTTTTCAAATAAGTGTTGTTTTGTATCTTTTCTCCGACTGAAACAACTTTCATTGAAGCAAACGCCATAACTGGTGTCCCGTCGACCACTGGCAAGGCCACCTGGGCAAGGAACAACATTTTACAGCAAAAATACAAGCACAAATACTTTACTTCTACATATATATTTTTTTAATTGAAAATGCGAAAACACTTACCACAAACTTTAAACGAGTTACCCTGGTTCTATAGAAAGCTACCGTTGCAACGAATTTAAGCCTGCTACCAATCTTAAGCAAAGGCCGGTCTGAGGACGTGCCATTAACTGTGACTTCAAGGATGGGCGTTCCTGCCATATAGGGTGGATCAAGCTTGAACTGTTGTGGCATTTGCACTGCATCACTTCCATTCTTGTAGGCCAAGGTCATCATTATATCTAATTGTTTGAGGGGAAGAATATCCAACGAGACCTCCAGCAAAAAGAACCCCGTTATTTTTTTACCTATAACGTGAAGTAATTGTTACGTTAGCTTTGTCTTTGTTTTGAAACTTTGGTCACTCAATCAATTTCTGGCTTGTTAAAGGAAAAACGATTACCCTTCCAATTTTTGAGCTTCGAGTGTACACGTTACTTATGAAAAAAGGAGAGCGACAGTTTTAAGCTGATGGGGCTCGAAAAAGGAGATCTAGTAGAAACGAAAACTCTTAACATTTTCTAGAGAGTTGACAACTACATCCCATAACCACAGTGCTCAGACAAACTATAACCTGCCTGGTGCTAGGACGCCTTCAATGATTGTTGTCGTTGTTTTGTTCTTGTCAGCTTTAAATGACATCGATTGATCAGCAACTCCATTCGAGTACGAACCGTTCACAAAGATCAATCTCCATGCAAAAAAAGTAGAACGGGTTTAGTTGAATCTTTTGCATAAACAATGATCTACTTGCTCCAACTGATAGTGACGGGTATAACGTTAACTCCACTCAAACTTAAGGTGACATCTGTCTTCCAGATAAAACTAAAATCGCCACCTTCCATCCCGCTTAAACTGAGACTGACACCAATCTACTCGCTCCAAATAGCTGATGGGGACAAGTACCCTCCTACTTAAACTAAAAAGGATACATATACCTTCCTATTGATCATGAAACTGATGGGGACACAAACCAACAATTCAAAGTGAAGGTTACACCAACCCATTTTTAAGTTGAGACTTTGAAAGCTCAAACTAAAAAGGACATCAATTTTCTACAAGTCCAACTACAAGGGGCCGCAAACTTTCCAATCAAGCTGAAGGTTACACTAATTTTCACTCAAACTGGAAGTGATCACAATACTTACCAGCTCCAGCTGAAGTTGCAATTACCTAATTGACATTTACCCAAACTGAATGAAAGTAAGATTTTCCCACTTCCATGTCTGAAAGTGACATCTACTAAACTACTTCTACTGACAACTTCCATCTCAAATGGTACCCAGGACGTAACTACTCCTCAAACCTGAACGTAACACTGCTCAATCGAACAAGCCTCACTCGCTTCAACTGAATTCCTACCCCCTTGCTCAATTAGAAGGCTACATCTATTTACCTATTAACTAAAGCTGATACCACATTATTTTTCACTAAAAGCTATGCGTAATAATTGTCCACTCGTTCTGAAGATGATACCTGAAAAACTCAACCAGAAGAAGACAAGTTTTCCGTTCAATTTCGAGCTTGACACCTAGCCGTACATTCAAGTTCACATTTATTGCCTGCTCAAGCGGAAGTTGAAATCTGCCAACGATTTCATACTGAAGATTTCACCCACTATTGAAACTGAAGGTGATATCAATTTACCCCTTTAAACTGAAGACATGTCCCCTCCAACTGAAAAGGACATCCGGCCATCTAGCTATGAAGGTTGAAGGCTGCTTCAACTCGCAAATGGTAAAAGTGTATCTATCCGTTCAAAATAAAGGTGACCAACCTCACAATAAGAAGACACATCCCTACTTATTAAAAGCCGAGTTAAGAAGGCACCTACCCATCTACACTAAAGATCACGTTGACGTCTTTGGCGTACTCGTACTGAAAAGTACCATTGTTGGTCACCTCCCAGTGAACATAGAACCTGTCCCCATAGGAGTAACCCTGGTCGGCTTTTTCTCTTGCGGTATGAAAAGCACCGATAAGGATTGGACCAGTCTAAAGGAATATGAAGTTGATATCAATGTTTATCTTTCTATGCTATAATCTATGGGATAAACAAGTGGCAAAGGAGTCTGGGTGATATTCTTTTTTCTCTAAAATCAAGCAATCCGAATTTAGACCGCTTAGCTTCTGTTTTGAGATCAAACCTTGCTTTGCGATTTTGAAATCAAGCCTCAACTAACATTTCCGTTTTGATTTAACTCTGTCATAAATGTTTGGTTCTGCCGCTACTGCTAGTCCTAGCAAAAAGTAAATATTTTCAAAGCACAAAACTTGTCACTATTAAAACTTGGCAAGATTGCATGTGTCAGAGTTTGCAACAAACCCAAAAAGGAAGTTTAAACAAAAAGTCATGAATGACCTGAGGACTATTACAACCCAGAAAGAACTACTGAAAAGAACTTCTACCTTGTTTTTTAGCGGAGCGTACAGCAATAATGACATAAAGATATTAAGAAATCGGCAAATGTCGTGTGAATTTAAACTTACGCTGTTGGTTTTTGCAGCTTCAGACAAAAGGGCCGTAAGAATTACGGCAGTTGCAGTGGCGAGTATCATTTTCCTCTTTCAATAACGAGGTTGTGAAACAAGAGCTCTGCCTTTTAAGAGCTACTATTCTGCCCCGCTGACCAATGGCAATACAAAATCAAACGGGCCAATAAAAAGAAAAAAAAAGTGTTATTGTGAACGATCTTGGCTGGTGTTCCTAATCGATCATAAGACATCCGCTGACAGCGCCATATATTCAGAACTCATGCTAATGTGTTATCTCCTGATATCGTTGATTTTGAGTCCCACAACTATGTTTATTAAAGCAATATCTTAGTGTTAACTAGCCTTTCAGCGCCCACTCGCGGCCCGCTAACTTCCTTGATTAACTAATTAAGTAAAATGATAATTCGAGTAATCAAATTATTGAGCCTGCTCCAACGCTTTACAGGCCCTCGGGTGGAAAATTGTCCTCGAGGTTTTTTAAGGCCCTAAGCGACACTTCATTCAAATAGTCATTTTTCGTGCAATTTCTGCATAGCTTGGTGCAAAAAGCGTAAAAAGAGTTTTTAATATTCATTAAATAACCACTGCCTCGCCTTGGAGACTGCCCCTTTGTCAAAATTTTGGGTTGCTAGGTTTGACACTACAATTGTGCAAGTGAATGTTGTAAGTCGACCCTTATTTTATTTTCACGAGGATATCATGTGGATAACGTTAAAAAGAGTAGCAATCGGAAAGCTAAAAAAAGGCTTTGTTGCATTTTGTAAAGCTCCAGAGCCATCATAGGTGCGGCGGGGCATGGGTGCGCTCGCAACCCCTCCCCCCTCAGGCAGACAACCAAACTTTCACAGTTGATCGAGCCCCCCCCCCCCCCTCCCCTCCAAAGAAAATTACCGCTTATTTGGTTCTTACGCTCCTGACTTCGGTTGTTCATACCCTCTCGCAAAACTGAACATTGGCTATGATAGCGCCTCCATAATTCTAATTTGTTCAGGTTTCTATCGAGTTCATTGGTAATTAAATTACATGGCAACTCCATACATTGATTAAAAACAAGAAGTTGAGAAACAGTGAAATTAGAGTTCACTTGTTCACAAGTGTAAAAATTAAAAGCTCGCATGGCTTCAACGCGGAAATCATGCAGGTTTATATACTAATTAGTTTTGGGGCCATGCTGTATGTGAAACTTTATCTATTTCATTACAAGCAGCTTTGAAAGAAACATTCAGCTCTGCTTCATTTTTTGTTTGTTTGCTAAGTTGCAGAGTAAAGTAACGTTAAGCTAAAAAAAACTCCTTTAAACTGTCGATTTTTGGTATTCAATTGGGAAAGTTTGCGTGGAAATATGAATTATTTGCTTTAGTCAGTTTATGAAAGACTTGAAGTAAACATATTCATAAATAGAATATTTTACAAAGAACAGGCCTCCCCGACAGAGGAGTAAAATATCACATATTTAATCCTTTAACTCGAAGCGAACATTCTCGGTTGTCAAGAGTATAAACTTGTCGGTCTGATTTTTCTATCAAGTTACGCTATAGCGACAGCTATCGACACCTCGACAGCACAAAAACAAAAGCGCGCAGGAGACATGACAGAACTTAAATCTAATTGGTGTGAGACTTTACAAAATTAGTCAGATGATTGATTCGAGTAAACATTTTTATACCCGTTTTAAACAACGAAAAATTTGATAATAGTATTTTGCCTTTGGAAAACGTTAAGAATATTTTTAAGTCTGTTTTTAAACAAAGTTCAAAAGAAGGTCGAGTTTACCAAGAATGAATTGAAGCTCATGTTTTTTTGCTTTTGGAAGCACGGTCAGACATCGTTTACTTCTATTACATGCAGTAGTGCGGCTGAACTCTAAGTTGCCAATTAGGTTTAATTGAAAATTGTGAGAAAACATGGCATCTTCAGGAAATCACTGTTTTACAATAAACCTTGAAACGCATGCAAGAGAAGCAAGCTGGTTAGGTTCAACTTTAAGAATACGATGTAAAAAACAACAACAAAGAATTCCATTTGGGTATTTAACAAATATCTAGTTCAGGGGAGTGCAACAGTATAACGAAGATTTCAAAAATCTACAAGATGTGAACAATAAAATAATTTTTGCCTTCTCTGTTACTGATTCAGAGTACCCGCTGTTTTTTTAGTTCGAATTCTACTAATATTGTTGACTATGATCATGATAAACTTGAATTGATGCAACTCAAGGTTTCCAACAGTAGCAGTTCTCATTTATTATGAATGTTTGTCTGCATATGTTCATTGCGATAAGAGTTATGATTAATTGACAATTTCCTTACACAAATCATTACTATTTCCCGTGAGTATCTATCTACACATGCAAGCCTTTTAAAAAGTTGGCAACCGAATTAAGACACAATTAGCACAGGCCTTAAGATAATTTCCTGACAAGCGAATGACAAGCTTTGTTGTCAAAACTTCTTTCCGCTTGTATGGACTTAACAACTATCTTTTTTGTTGGACCAAATAAAAAATCACCTCAACTCAGGAATCGAATTTACAGAAAAAATTGAGAGTCCGAAAGTCGATTTAATCGAACAAGACCACTGACATTTTTGCCTGAAATTTTCCTTTTTAAAGCTGCTAGCTCTACAGTGTATAAACTGCACGATCGATAATAGGGTTTCGTAACTGCCGAGCTGGAAAAAATAAACCAAACCGCGTGAGACACAGTGTGTGACAAGAGTTTTAAGGTCAACAATTCAAAAACTTCATGTTGTATCTTAACGTTGAATATTTTTTCTATTTTTAAATTCAGCAGCTCGAAGCTTTATTGGGCTTATTGATCAGTCAGAAAATGGGCCGAACAACTACAATGGTTGGGCAAACTTGATCAATTTTTGCACCCTCATTTTAGGCGCTGTCACGTTTTTTCAGAGTTAGCAAAAATGACCTAAGGTAAAATAATGGGGAAATTTTACAATACGAACTTCCTCGCATTGTTTACGATCTGAGTTCTAGTGCCGTTTACGATCTGAGTTCTAGTGGAGTGTCAGAATTTTTTAAAACTAGGATTCCACAATTTGTGACTGCACTTTTCACCGTTTGCCGATTGAAACAGTTGAGATCTAGTGACATCTCTGTTTTAAGGGAACAGTTTTTAAAAACATCAACGCACAAATTTTGGCAATATTTAGAAATAAACCGCACCTAAATTTCTGAAATAGTCTTCGCTTTCTTGAAACAGTTTGTTACCTATAACAATAAAAAGTTAAAAATTTGAAATGAGTAAAAACTATAAAAGTTAAAAGTTTGAAACATTATGAAGATGAAATATCATGAAAAGGCTAGGAAAACCACTGAAAACTAATTGCTGGGCAAATCTAACTTGCATGTGAGGTAAACCAAAGCGCTTCTACAATTTGACAAATATTTATTTAATACTTTTAAGGTTTGCACCGTAAAAGGGTCGAGCGAATCTAATGCTTTGGACTACAATCCTCTTTCTAAACACTTAAATCACAATGTTCTAACGAGGTATTTTTTTTCTTCTGTGATTCCAGTTTTTTGGTGATCCATGATCCCAAACATTGCGAACTCTGTGATCCCTGATCCAACTAAGTGATCCCTGATCCCAACTGAGTGATCCCTGATCCCAATTGAGTGATCCCTGGTCTCTACTGAGTGATTTCTATCCCCTTAGGGAAGAAGTCAAAACAATGAACCGAATTTTGTCGGGGAGGTGGTGGGTGGCGGTACATACCCCCTATCCCACCCCTTCCCACTTTTTCAGAACTCAATTTCTCAAAACCTGATTTAGGGGTATTGGTTTTCATTGTATAATGGACTCCTCTCTCCACAAATAAGGCGTTAGTGCAAGCACTTTATTAATATCTATTTTATTGAGCATGATATTTGCTCCTGAAATTCAGCATTTTTGAAAAAAGGTGGTGGGTGGCGGGACATAATACCCCACCCCCTAAATTGGGTTCCTAGGAAGTACCATATTTTTTACCTTTTCCCTTAGTTTACCAGTTTTTTCTCTAATTATTTACAAATTATTAGTATAATGCATAGCATGCTGAAGTATCTTATGCGCATCGCAAAAAGAGAAAAATCCAAATTTACATCGTTAAACAACTAAACTCTTCGTTAAACGTCTCCTCAAAGGAGACGGCGGAAGTTTATTTGATATTTATTTTTATTACTTATTTGTTATTGTCAACTATATTATTCTGTAATTTTGTCTGTATCTGTAACGGTATTTTTGTAACAATAAATTGATGACGATGATGATGATAATGATAGTTGAATTATATTTGCAACCTACCAGAATAACTGACAACAAAAATTTGGAACTCTGATTGATAAACGTTTAAGTTTAGTAGAAATATAAATTAATCAATTAATTAAGATAAAGTAAAAGAAAATTATGTTATGTTTTCTATATTACAAGATTATGGAACAGTACCAGTTCCAGTTAATTTTTAACAAACCTGTTACAAATTAGTGTTACAACTGATTTTCATTTGAAATTTATATAACAAATGCTTTTAACTTTTATTTTTGATCTAAATTAAGAGATCATCAATACTTAAAATACCTCTGCCGAACACAATGGTGCTTTTTTGCTTTATTTTATTTTTCCTCACTTTCACTTTAGTGTGATTTTGGTAGTGTTTTAAGACTAATCAGCATTTGTTAACAAAATATGTTCTGCCGTTAGTTGTGTTCGTGTATATTCTGGCAATGTTTGTTTTTCCGAATAATTAAATCAAATGCGGAATAGTACTTGGCTTTCTATAATTTTAAACTACAGTCATTCCCTCTAGTATATTGTATTATACTGTTTCGTTGTTTGATTTAAAAGCATCGCATTACAAGATTTAAATATGGTTAAATATAGCTTGAACATATACAAATGATTACGACATGGCAAATAACCTTCATAATTTTAAGAAACAGAGTTTGCAATGTTCTTAATTTAATTAGCATCTTTTAAGGTGGTAAGATTTAAAAATGTTGTTGTTACTCGCATTTCCTCCTTCAGTTTAGAATTTGTACCTCCGCCTTCTCAACAAACACTAAATGTACAACTGTCACCTGGTCCCGACCAATTCTTTGCTTCTCAGTTATTTGTTAATTAGTGTCAGTACCGATAAGTACTGTGTAGTTTCATCTATCCAGGAGTTATATAAATAAATAGTCCTGAACTTAGGTACACTGGATAATGCAGAG
>JAOBAT010109557.1:0-14731 GCA_026413305.1 Hydrozoanthus tunicans
AATGGTTATTTGCAAGCAATAAAATGGCGGCGGATTGTCAGTGTTGTGTGACTCTTTCAAAACCAGTCCGTTTGCTCCAGTCAAGTGCGTAATTTACGTTAAAGGACATAATATCATGTCAACCAACAAAATTTTGCAACTGTCTTTCATAACGGCTGTAAATGTTCCTAGACTTAACAGTGCGTTTAAAAAGAACTAAACTACATTTTAAAAAGCAGTTTAAGGACATTTAATAAAAGCATTTTATGAACCTACACTCCTTCACACAAACAATCAAAAACATGATACTTGAAATTCTTCCACGACTTACTAGAAGTGTTGCTCTTTTGATAAACAACGCCAAGAATGTACCTCATGTTTCACGTATGAGGCGAATGACAGCTATCACTCAATTTATTTTCAACGAGGTTCGACAAATATTAACAAGACACACTGAAAAACAATGCATTCTTACCATTAAACAAAATCTGCTTTATCTGTGAAGTGTCGGATCTACGTTTACACAAGAGCCGTTTGATTGCAGAGCCCTTCTCGATATTGGCAAAAACATCAATATTTCTCCAAGAAAGTTCAACTCTGTTTTTCAAATTGCCAGCGCTCGTATCGTTTGCAACCAGGTTTGAAGTTGAATCCACCAAGGTTGTTTGTTTGCCAGACTTGATTGGTTGTAGTTTTGTCATCTCAGGATCGACTGTGCTTTCGTGTTGAGGCTGAGATAAGTTGAGCCCGGTCTCAGCTTTGTCGCTGTCTACAAAGTGTATAGATTTATACGAAACAATTTTTAATAAGGACTTGTCCTCAAAACCCGATTAGTTCTAACACAGGGTTTACGTTTTTAGCCATCCTTTTGGAGCTTGCTTTGGGCTGAAAAATTAGGGTTGTTATTTTTTCTGTTTTTTTATTTCTTTTTATTTATTCCTATTTTGTTTTTTTTTTATTTATTCAGTGTTATTACATCTCATGACATTATATATTTACATTGAATTTCTATAAAATTATACATAACAGGAAAAAATATAATTTCTTAATTGAAAAACTAATAAATTCTTTACTGAGTCAGACAGTTTTCAATTATCTGCCATTTCCATTTGAATGACAGATTTTTAGTCGTAGATACGCGAAGCGTAGGAACGAATATTGCTGTGGGGCAGAATATGCAAATGTGCCACTCACTCAGATGTAAACAAATTCGATAACTCAACGTAAGACGAACTGATATCGACTTTTGTACAAATATAATGAAACAGTTTTGTTTTGAAAGAATAAATTACAAACAGGTTTATCCCTAATCAACGCTTAACGGGGAATCTTTTTAGCGTTAGGTAACGACTTGTATTTGACCGCCGCCATTTTTGCTCGACGATCGGATTAAATTACTTGATCTTCCGTTCAGCTTGTTGCTTTATCGAGAAAAACTTTATTTTAACTTCATTTTGTTTTCATTTCGTTTTCATTTCGTTCCCGTTTCTTTCTCACCCCGGGGGAGTACTCCCTATATTGGGATGGTAGGTATGACCGTCGTATTTTTTAGGGGTTAAAAATGCAAGTCCGGTATTTTTTAGGGGTTGTAAAAAGAAATCTGGTGTTAAACCAAGAGCCTGGTATCCTATAGGGTTTTAAAAACGCAAAGCTAGTGGACTGCTTGCAGTCCTGTGTTTTAGCAAACGTGCGTACTGATAAGAGGTCCTTTGGTGAACGTTCTACTATGCTCGTGCCTTTATTTACTGCATATCACGTTCAGAACAACACGAGGGGACGTAGCGCCGACCCACTAGCTACCCTAAATTTCAGCTTTCAATTGGTATTTTTTAGGGTAATTTTAAAACCGAACGTATTTTTTAGGGTAGAAAACTTTTATCCCTAGGTATTTTTTAGGGTATTTTGGGGACTTTTCCGACGGTCATCCCTACCCTTTATACCCCCGGAGTAACCCCCCCCCCCCCCCGTTCTCACTTCGCTTCGTTAGTATACTACTTGTTGACTTCGTATTTGTACAAACTTTCGAGTCTACTGGAACTACAGAGATGAGATAACAGTTCATAACGACGTTCTTTTCAAGAGTAACCGAGTCTATACCGAGTCTCATACCCAGAGTTATGAGACCGAATACATCACCGCGCATACATTCCAGCCATCAAGGAGCTGAAAGGCAAGAGATATAGTCTTTTGGCCTGACATGACAAAGGACGTGAAGGACGCTGTAGAGAAATGTTCAGTGTGCGCATACTATCAGTCAGGAAACCCGAAACAGCCAATGCAGACTCAGAAACCACCAGGTAGAGGCCCTGGAGCAGGCTAAGTGCAGACATCTTTACCCTCAAAGACAGCAGTACAACGCGCTTGTAGATCACTACTCTGACTTCCTTGAGGTGGGTGAACTACCAGACACTACATCAGAAACAGTCATACATTTTTATAAGCAACAGTTTCGTCGACACGGCATACCAGACTGTTTTGTTACTGACAACGCACCACAGTTTGTTAGTCAAGAAGTCCACAAGTTTCATGTGGAATGGGAGTTTGAACATGTGACCTCTTCTCCACTGTACCCTAAGTCGAATGGGAAAGCAGAATTGTCAGTTAAAACTGCGAAGAGTTTCTTTAAGAAAGCACTGAAAGACGGAAAAGGCCCTTGGCTTGCCTTACTTGATTAGAGAAACGCACCCACAGAAAGGTTAGGGTCTAGTAGCCCAGCACAGAAACTTATGTCAAGAAGAACTAGAGGACTGCTCCCAACAGCAACAACGCTGCTCAAACCTAAGGTCGGAAGAGCATGTGAGATAGAAGATCAAGCTCAGAAAACAGAAAGCAAAACACTATAATGACCGCATACCAGCGGTGCCAACTGCCAGCTAGACCCCCACGACAGCAAGGACCAGAATCACCCGACCACTAGTTCGCTACAAAGACTATGCTTAAACAACACACCATTAAAGAGCTCTGACATTGTTCTTTTTGTAGAGAAATTGAATTTTTGAGTTTACAGATGCTTTTGATAGCGCAATTGAACCATGCTTACAGCGCACAGTTTTTGTTGAAACAACTTTTTTAGTTGATTTTTGCGTGACTAGCAATAGTACTTTAGCGTTCAAGTTTTCTGTGTTCACTATCGGGTGAAGCTTTCTAAGATGTAACCAGATCATTTCCAGTAATCCATATTTGGGTAATCCGTATTTAGAATAAAAATGTGTTGTACAAAATGGCGTTTAGTGTGAACAAGCAGTTCGAAATAAGTGTGGTTTCGAGTATTTATTTGATCGCATAGATTTAGAAAATTGCATTTAGATTTGATATTCTCTTATTTTAATCGAATTACACTAAACGCTACAACTTTTTTCAAAAGAAAGGGAGCTTAAAGTTGGTTTGAGGTTCACAAACAACAAGCACCACTGAGTTTATAAGTAAGATTGTATCGAGTGTTTATGTTTTCAAAATAATTAGAAGTGCGAAGCATAAAAAGACATGGTAATGGTGATGGTAACTTTATTGACACTCCCCGAAAGGGGCTTTTCAGTGACAACTACAATATCAAATACAAATACTAATGTTAAATAAAACTATCTAAAAGATATACACTAGTGTTAACTAAAACTAAAGTACAAGCCAAGGAGCCAATTCCGGAGCAGTACACACGACCACAGCAGCACGGGTTCTACGGCAGAAAATACCGCTGCTATGACTGTATGAACCGCCCCAAGAGTTGACTCCTCAGCCCGCGCTTAAAACTGGCAACTGATTGAATACATTTAAAAGAATCATCTAAATTGTTCCAAAGACTTACAACTCTATAATAAAAGTTTTTTAACCCGAAGTAGATTTAAAAAGCGGAATGTTTAAAAGTTGTGATCCACGTGTTTTCCTGCCGGATATTTTCTCCCCCTTCACAAACGTCTGCGCGGACAAATAATCGGGAGCACGGCCAGCCATTTGAAAGATAAATTAGCGTCACGATAATATAGCTGAGTTCTAACTGGTAGCCAACACAGTTCCTTTAAGACTGGGGTGATGTGATCGTATTGTCGTGTGGCAGTTACTATGCGTGCTGCAAAATTTTGAACACCTTGGAGTTTGCAGATGTTTCGGTGAGATGTATTAGACCAAACGGAAGAACAGTAAAGTAACTTAATAGATCCTTACTAAAAATATGCTTAATGCGATTAATCTGCGATAAGATTGACATACAGGAAGATACTGTGTTTATCAAAAATAAGGTTTGGGTCAAAAGTAACACCAAGGTCTTTAACAGATTCAGCAGGTTCCAGGTCTTTTCCCATCAAAAACAATTTGAATGTAGGGAGTTTGCTAAGCATCTGGCGAGTACCGAAGACCATCAATTTCTTTTTATCGGGATTAAGTAGTAAGCAATTGTCAAAACACCAGTTACGGTTTCTTATAAGGTCACTGTTTATCTTAGCAATAGCAGAGTTAGAATCTTTAATATAAAAGGAGAGTAGGAGTTTAGTGACATCTATAGATTATAGTACCAGTGGTTTTTCATAGTGTCTTTGTAACGTCAGTTGTTCAATAATGGTTACCCAAAAAAGTGCAAGAAACGACATCACAA
Organism: Hydrozoanthus tunicans; assembly: GCA_026413305.1. Classification (NCBI taxonomy): domain Eukaryota; kingdom Metazoa; phylum Cnidaria; class Anthozoa; order Zoantharia; family Hydrozoanthidae; genus Hydrozoanthus; species Hydrozoanthus tunicans. The sequence continues at coordinate 4,565 of JAOBAT010109557.1, forward strand.
GTGATGTTGTATTTCTACAGAGAAGAATTTGATTTTAGTCGAATTTCACCAACAGTACATCCTACGTTCAAAATATTTTCAAGCTATATCCAAAAACATGTTAAATATAATATGATAATAAAAATTTAATGTATAAACAACTCATTTACAGATCCCTTTGATTTGCATATGTATTGTCTTTTTAATCTTATATTTCAAATGCTCAATAAATGCTGCAAATGGTTCAATGTTTTGGCACTTACGCAAAAACATAAAGTATTCCGCAATTAGAATTGCCCAAATTAGTGTTTAGTGCTAGTGTATTTTTTTTTCAGTTTGCAGTATCCTATATATAATTTCAGAATTTAATTTGTCAACTGCAAGCTGCCAATTATAGGTGTAAGTAGATTAACTATGCCAAAGTTTCGTGATCAAATATGTCACTTTCTCCACAGATCTCGCACGGGGTGAATCTTTTATTTTAATTCTCTTTAAAAAACGTTTGTTGGAAAATAACCGTGCGTTATTTTGTATTGAAAGTATTGAAGCTTGGTGCTTTTTGTTATTTCAAATGGTAAATTATATATTAAAGATGCGTCGATATCAATCGAGAAACATTTTCTTAATTCCTGCATTTGGTGGAATGGCAGCTTTTTCTATGAATATGTTGTAAATATCCTTTGCGTTGCTTTTTCAATACGGATTTTCGACTGTCCTATTGTAATATTTTCTAACTGTATACGTGCGTCCGTCGTTAGCGTTACCTGTATACTGTCTACAGATCTTAAGATTTTTTCCCAATATTTTGGAATTGCATCTACAATTGATATATACGACCAATTATCATTTGGATATTTTTACGAGAGCTTTTTGTATGATTTAAGAATTTAAAACTTTCGTCCGATGTCAAAGTATTGTTTACTTTATCCAACCCTTGATTGTGCCATCTTTCCCACTAGATGGATTTATGATTAATCAATATTTTATGTTCCATAAACATTCGTTTCGAATTCCGCTTGCCGTTTGCGACCGGTTCGCGTCAGTTCCAACCATATCTCCATAACGTTTTTTTGAATTGGTGGAAGGTTTATCGAGGGATTTAGTATCGTATTGCAATGAATTATAAATTTTCCACCAACTTAACATTTTGCAAAAAATAAAGAGGAATTGTTCTTTTTTTCCACTGAAGTGGATCTTCTTCTAACAGCCTTTTTACCCATAGTACTTTCAATGATTTACATGTTATTGTCATATCTGGCACATTTAGGCCTCCATTTCCTCTTTTTAACTTTTGGTGTCAAGTAGCTCCAAATGAAGTCGAACATACGTGAATTAACCTGTTTCGAGAAAATCTCTGAAGTATTTGTTACTTATTGCCGCATGAGTATAAAAGCTTTGATATACCGAACATTTTAATATGCAAATTTTGCCAATCGGCCGGAGTTAGTTACAGCCGTCCAAAGCCTTTAACTTAAGATTGTTTTTTGTCCAGTTTTTCTAATTTAACTTGCGACGTTGGTCGTATGAATAGGTTTTTGAGGCCGCGAAATTCCGAATAACTTCAACTTACACTTTTTTGATGCGTCAAGCCACATTCCTTCACACTTGCTTTCATTTGAACTCAGACCAGACTCTTATTTAAAATAATTAAGGGTTCGAAATGCTTCTCCGCCGATTGCACGTCTTTGATAAAAGCCGTGGTGTCATCTGCATATTGACCTATCTTACTGGAAACAATTTATATGATTAAACTATCCTTTTGATCAAGATATTTATATACCATAGTGCACATTACTATCAATATTAGTGGTTACTTATGACAGATATCCTATTAATTTAAACTCAACTTACTCTTTTCCGTTGCTCCATCCGAATCACAATCTTTAAAAGCGGGGTTGTCGTAAGCCTTTGGCGTTGAAATGTCCGCGGAAAGCTCTGTTTCTCTGCCTGTTTCTTCCATCGTATCAGACTGTAAACTTAACTGTAGAAAAATCCCAGGCAAAATGTCTCAAAAAGCCACGGAAAAAACACTTAAACATGCAGTCAAACGACTTATTTGCTGGAATATTGTTCGTGTGTATGTACTTAATTTTTCTTAAAAAACTGTAAGTTTGTCTTTAAATAAGTGAGATTGAATAAGTAATAATTTGATAACTGTTGACAATGTCACACCACAAGCAATACGTCTTTTTTAAAAACAAAAAACGTGTCATAACTAACTAAAAACTCAAGTGGTAACTAATTATAAACTTACACCAACCACTTAACATGATGAGATTGAATTTTTGTCCGATATTCGTCCTTCGGCAACTTCCTGTTGCAATTGTAAGACAAATATTTTTTTAGTATGTGGGATTGTGATTGAAATTACGGTAAACAATTAAAGAACTCTAAGTGTTATGTTGTTCTCTCTTTTTTTTCGTTCAAACAGCGCAAAATTTAACGCAAACGGATTGCGACCTGTCCATTTACCCACAATTCCTAGACGTCTAAAACTGCAAATAAAAACGCATTTAGAGAATCTGTTAACTTCAAATTTGACACACACGGTGTTGTTAGTACAAGGAGAAGTTTTACCGACTGTTACCTTCTGCCAGTTTTTTTGTTAGCGGTGAGAGGTTCGCAAAGCATTGTGGAAAAATGTACAGACGCCATCTTTCTCGGAGTAATCAATATTTAGAGACTGAGTATCGATCGTAGTGATGTGTAACACAATTCTATGTCTGTAGAATATTTTTCTTGAACAAAAACGAAAGTACTAAAAAGACTTATTTTGGTTTCTAGTAGTTTAAAACAAACTAAGCAAAGCTGAAACAAAAAACTTTCGCCATGCAATCTATTTTGTAAACAGTACGTGCTGCTAGCGCTATTACGAAGCGGCACATAGCTTTGAGAACTAATTGAAACTTAGGGACAGGAGGAAAATGTGTGAAGTAATCAAAGAGAGCGATTGCGTCAGCCTTGAGGAAAACCTTATGTAGGTATAAGGGACAATTCTATTGATTTAGGTTTTCTATTTTAGTTGCTTAGTAATTGCCAATATCCTAAACCGTGTTTTTTATACTCTATGTTAATGAAAAATATAAGTTTGTAGTAAGGTGTTGGTGCACCTCTCCTTTCAACGCTGGGGTGTTACCGCGCCTGTCTTCAGTGCGGTACCGCTTTCTATCTTTAGGAACAAGCTTAAGCTAAGTTCACTTATAGCTAAATTAATTTTAACACTTATAGACAATGCTCTAGAGCTGCGATGTAGATATAAGCCCCACGAGAAATCGTTTAGGGCCGCTCGTCCCTTACTCGCATAAGCCGGTCAACGCAGAGCTTGTATCAGCGCAGTCCACAAATAAAAGTCAAGGTAAACTTATGATGGTTGTTTGACTCACTGTGTGCTCTACCGTTTGGCTATTCCCTTATCCAGTACAGGATTGGAACGGCGTAGCCGAACCTATTCTATCAGTAGGCTAATCATTGGGCAAATGAGCAAGAATTTTTGAGGAATGTGCAACAAATGACACCAAGGATAGAGTCGGGTGACATTACTAGTCCTTTCTTCACTACAAAAATTTTTTTTTCAGCGTTCGAAATACTCAACCTTTTTCTGTCTTCTTACAATTAATACAAAGCTTAAACCTTCTCTTGAAGAATCTTACGTGTTTTCGGCATAAACGACAACTTCATGTTTATTCGGTATCTTTATAATAACAATAATGATAATAATAATAATAATAATAATAATAATAATGATAATAATAATAATATAAATAATAATAATAATGATAATAAAAATAATAATGTTTATTGGTGGTTTGAAGTTCTTCGCGGCGTCTCAAGCAAAGCTCGACAGAGTTCACAAGATGACAAAGGAAGCCAAGGAGGGGGTTGGAATCCAATGGAATCCAAAGAAGTGCAATGTGTTCAACGTGAAAAGGGGTGCTCCGGTTGATGTACCTGTAGGGTTTGAGTAATGGGGGATAGTCATCGATAGCCTGGAGGTAGACACAACCTGCCGGTCGATTACTTCAAGAAGAGAAGATGGCTCTGCAATGTGCTGCTAAGACCTACCTGCAGAGACTTTCAGTCATCTGGTCGAGTCCATTGTCAGAGACCAACAGAGTTCGAGCGTCCAATCAGTTTGCTATGCCAGTGTTGTCGTATCTTATGTGGTCACAACACTGGTGTTTGACAGACTTGCGCGACGTCGATAGATCGTGTGTGAGAGTGGTGGCAAGCACCCACTAGGAATGAACGCAATGGTTTAACTGCCAATTAAGGGCATTGGAAGGACGTGGAATGAGATTAGTAAAAGAAGAGTACAAAATGACTAAGATCAAGACGGCCATTAAGCTGTATAGCAATGAGGAGTCGACCATAAGCTCGGTACGGGAGTTTGAAGAGAAGCAGCGCATCAAGGCCACCAGTCGCTCGTTAAAGTAAAAATTAAGTGAAAATCTTTTTCACATCATTGGATAGACCTTGCTAAACGATGAATAATGATGAAAAAAAATTTGACAAAATCTTTCCTGGTTCTCGAGATATCAACTTTTAAAAATTTCATCTGATGACGTTACGAACGGGTTCCGACAAATTTTCATTTTTTTTCAAAATCTGCTGCCAATCCGTAACATTTGGTTGTATTTTAGCTAAAGTTAAATTATTGATGTATCCGAGGCAGATGGATCGTCAGTCCAAGTCTGGCTCAAACCCAACCAAATTTTACAGATTGGCAGCAGATTTTAAAAAAATGCAAATTTGTTGGAACCACTCGTAACGTCATCAGATGCAATTTTTAAAAGTTGATATCTCGAGAACCAGGAATTTTTTTTCAAAATTTTTTTCATCATTCCTCGTTTAGCAAGGTCTATCCACTGAAGTAAAAAAAATTTTCACTTCATATGCACTTTAAAGAGGCAAGGACATTTGCGGAGGAGTTGGGGATCACCCTTGACCTGAACTTTCAGCACCCCAAATGTCGTGACAAATCAGATGGAGCAGATGTACCTAGAGAAAAGATCAAGAGGCATATCAAAAAGGCGGCACTGGAGGGGCGGAAAACTGAAGTCAAGAAAAAGCAATGGCAAGGAAAGCTCCTCTCATCTAGATGGGAAGATGACCAGCTGAACCAGCGGGGTTGCTTTACGTAGCTGAATGATTGGGATACGGTACCAACACACACTATCGCGGGGATGATTGAACTGTATGAGCAATTAACACCATGAAGGTGTGGTATTACGCGAGCAAGACACATACCAATCAACCAAATGATACCCTCTGCAAGTTTTGTGGCCAAAGCCCCAAAAGTATGCCTCATGTGCAGGCGAGCTGTCATGCGCTTGCTCAGAACAAGTACCTCGTGCGTCATAATGCGGCCCTGAAAGTTCGGTTCTGGGAAATGCTTAGGGAGCTTTAGCTCTCTGACACAGTGCCACCGTGGTATTCCTTGATCGTACCAAAGTCTATCTATGAGTCACCCGAGGTCCAAGCATATTGGGATATACCAGTATTTGCAGTAAGTGAACAAGTGACCTTGAGAAGAAGAGAGTTCTGGCGGTGGAAATTAGCTGCCCGTGGGCGGAGAACAAAGGAAAGAAACAAGAGAAGATCACCAAGTGTGGCCCCCTCCGTTCGGAACTCAAGCAGCAGTGATACTTGAAAGGCCAAGAGGCGTATGCAAATGCAAAGAAGATTGGTCAATAGAAACAGAGCTCCCAGTCCAAAAGATAGAAGAGACACAAGTAGTTTTCACGTGCATTATACATGCGACGATAGCTAGAGGCGTCGTCAAAGCGTTGGCAAAACCAAACTTACTTATATTTTCTTTTATGCTTCGCAGACCTTCGCTCAGTTAATTCACAGTTAGTATTCGAGCTTTTTTCTTTAGAAATAATTTACGAATCATTTTGAAAGTTCTAATGGTTTATGCCCCCGGGGGGGTAATTCGGCGTCAAAAGGGTAGGGATGACCGTCGGGGGGTACTTCGGGGTTTTGCCGGCGCACTCGTTTTAATCCCAGTAGTTTTGGCCTCTGACAATTATTCTTGGTTTCCAATTATAATTTTGGTTATGTTTAACTGCGGAAAAACAAAAACAGGAAGAGTTCATTTGTTCTTTCCTTTTAAATATAGACACAAGCTTTTTGCTCGAAATTAAACTAAAAAAATCACAAAAAGAAAAGAAAAACAAAGAAATGACGTCAGTACATGATACCTTCACTAGTGAGGGTACGGAAAATATGTTGCTTGTATCCCGGATGTAGTTTGATATAAAGTCTACGATTGACGTATATTGAGGTAAAACATTCATACTTATCTAAAACATATAGAAAAAGCACTTTCACTATGTTTCCTTCGATGTCACGAAAACCTAGCGCTTGCGTTTTCAGAGCCTATTACAACGGTTTTAAGTTTTCAAGTTTATTATAACAAAATCCTACAAAATCCTTACAAATATGATAATATGATAATATATTAAAGGTGCGTCTTAGATGCACAGTTGATCTGGTCGACAAAGTTCAGGAGCCGTGTTTAGGGTAGCCTGTGAAACTGGAAAGCTAGAAACGAACCGGTGGGGATTGTTTTCAACATTGAAAATTTTGTTCTTCGCTTCGAACAGCGACAATCTTGAATCAATGAATGAACGATGGAACTTATGTGGAGTGTCAGCGATTGTTGTATTCTCTTAAAATACCTCACAGTGCGAAACATTTCCACTCAGACTGTTTTAAAACTTAAAACGACCTCATAACATGCAACCCAACAAGTTATTTCTCTTTGTAGATAAACCATCTGATGGTTTAAGTAGCTCATCTAATATTATAATTTACATGAAAATATAAACGTTGTGCGTTTGTCACCTCCGGTTAAAAACAAATTCAACCGCGGACGAAAAGCAATCACAGGTAAAAGCTGGGAAGACGATGGTAGGTTGCCGACCCAGAATAACATGGCATGGCTCTACTCCTACATTTTGCAACTTCATTACATCCTATCTCAGTTTCATTCTCAACCAGTCTTGCATTGTAAAAAAGAAAAAAGGCAAAACACAAAGCTTAGACATATACAAACAAAAGGTTGGCCCTTGATGATTACAAAGAACGACTTCAGTGAAGCTTCTTGGCTTGCTCTGCTCATAGCTTTCTCTTGTTCTCTTTGCAGCTCTACTGTTTTTTGCTCGCTCGTCGAAGAAGAAACAAGTACGAAAGTATACGAAATCCTACCAAGAGTCCCAGAAGTGCATAAACGTCTATCATAAAGTTGTCCTATAAAGATAAAATGTTTATCAACTGAGTCCACCTCAAAAACAAGCTGAGACAATATTTCAAAATGGGGTTGCACTTAGCTAACACTTTTGTTTGAAATAGAGGGAGGTGCTCTTTTTAGGTGCACTTACTGATGGCAAAAAATAGCAAAACTGGTTGCTACATTTCTGGTAGTATGAAAATAGACCAATCCCGAATTACGTTCCACTACGAACAAACAAAACCTTCAACTTGAGGCTAAAATATACAACAAACTTATGAAAAACAAGCACCAAGCCTTAACTTGAAGGCTTGTTTGTGCGCAGAAGAGCGTAATTTGAAAATTATTATATTTTATCCTTCCGGTGGTACCTGACAGTCTAAGAAAATAAAGTATAAAAACAAGACCGAAGATAAACATTTCGGAAATCAAAATATGATTTTCAAGGATTGAATTTTCTATACGATGTTCAAGTGACCGCATCCTTGCTGTAATCTGTGGTTGAGAATGATGTGTTTAAACATCGAAATATTCCGTTAAAATTTTTCGAAAGCTCATTTCTTAAAAATTATATTTTAATTTCCGAGTTGTTTATCTTCGGTCTTGCTCTTATACTTTATTATCCATTTGTTTAGTGTTTATTTCCTTTGTTTGTATATCTATTTACTTTCCAGGCTTTGAATGACCCGCCAAGCTAAGATTTCCTAAACAAACAAGTAAGTTCTGAAAACGTAAAATAAAAACTTAACGTAAGCTGTAACTAAACGTTACTGAGATTTGTTTGATTCTTACCTTGTCGAAGCTAAGAAACTTTATCACTTCGTTTCCAGTGGAAATACATCCAGCACCTCCGGGTCCACTGGTCCCGTTGACGCTGGTAGTGTTGAATTTGAAATTACAATCTGCGAAAACACAGTACTAGTGTTGAATAAAATTATTTATTAAATGGTAACTCTGATTTCGGTCAGTAACCAAACTTAGGTCAATAAGCTACCGTACAGACTTTTTTGAGTTACGAATTTAAAAGTCAAAACAATGTCCAGTGAATTTTATTATCCGCTCGAAATTACAAGTATTGAAGTTTTAAACAGCGCAACTGACCCAAGAAAAGTTCTATCAATTTGAACGTTGTTAACCAGAGCGAATAGATTGAGCCCTGACATCTGTAACTGTTTAAACAAACATAGAACAATTTCAAAACTCGTGCTTTGAAGTTTTTAAACCTGTTAGCGCTCTTTCCAAAGCAACCACTTGCTGTAAAATCGGTTTGACAGCCTTTTCTAAACCAATCAGATTTAAGCATTTTATTGACGTCACTTTTTACGTCCCGTTTGTCGACGGTGCGAAAATTGAAGCTCAATGAACATTGTGAAGAATATTTTTACAAGAAACAAATGCTTTTTAATCAAACTAACAAGCCATTTAGTAAAAATCTTAATAACTTCGTTTTGCTCGGTCTGTCCGGGAGAATATTTTGTATAGTGAAACAGACCTCGCTCTCGGTTATTAAGATGTTTTTAATTTTCAAACCTCAAATATTGTTTTTCTAGCGTTCTGATTGGCTCACTCAATGTCGGTTGTGAACTCATACACCGTATTTGACCATATAAGGAAACTGACTGTGAAGTATTGCAAAGCTGAAATATGGTTCTAAATAAATTCTAGCTATCCTTGTCAAGTATTTTTGAAAACTCAAGAAAATTAATAAAACAGTTAATCTATTCGTATTTGTTGGATATTAGATGATTTATAGCCACTATAATGAACCTTACAGTACGTACTATAAACCATACCAAACAGCCCTATATTGAACCTTATAGTACTTCACAACCATACTCTCCATACCATGCAACACTTTACTGGACCGTGCTGTAAAGCATACGATAGCATACAGTACTATATTGAAACCTCATGTTCTTAACAAACCATACTCTCGATACCATACCACACTTTACTAGACCATGCATGCTGTAAACCATACCATACCATACAGCCCTATATTGAACTCTACTGTAGTTAAAAAACTACCTTTATACCTAAAGATTTTATGACCACACATGATGTGTTACCTTATTTCATTAACTTTAGTATGGAAACATGGAAAATATCTTCTAAAGAATTTTCAGAAAATAATCCTGATGTAACGCGCGCTCTGATTGGTTACAAATCTATTTTCTATGAGAGAATAGAAAATAGATTTTACGTCACACAGCTCAAATTTTTTTTTTCTCTATAGTTATTTTCTAAATGGGATAAACAGCATCGCTTGTGTTTGTAGACAATTTTTGAAAATGGTTATGACGTAAGAGGGCACTCGAAAAGCAGAGAGAAAACTTGGCTTCGCCTCGTTTTCTCTCAACACTTTCCTCGTGTCCTCTTACGTCATAACCATTTTATTCCCTTAATAAAACAATAACAACTGATGACGTCATTCATGATTTCTATCCAGATTGAGAAAATGGTTCTTGACCAATCAGTGCGCGTGTTTTACTGATTTCAATTTATAATGTATTTTGAAGAACTAAAACAAGTGCTTTTCATCTATTAAGTGTAATTTAAGAAGACCTCTGCAAAAGACTAAAAACCTATCTATCACATAATCAATACATGCACATGCACACACACTGTGCTCACCTATATGGGGATAGTCTTTCCACTGGTTAATGATTAGAGCTTCAAACCCGTACTTGAACCAAGAGATGTACTTTAACCAAATAAAGTAAACAGGAACAGAACTACAAAGAATGCAAACAACTTTCAGATTCTGTTTTGAACTAATAACAAACACAACAAACTTCTCCATTCTGATTAGTTAAAAGCAGTGCTGTTTTTCGAAAACACAGAGAAAAAAGTAAGTTAATAATAATAACAATAATAATAATAATAATAATAATAATTAAGTATTTAAAGTGCTTATATCTAAAAATATTCAAAAACACTGTTTACATTTTAAG